>JAULCD010146606.1:0-11096 GCA_032361085.1 Calliostoma canaliculatum
AGAAACATCGTTCGTAGTGCTATACAGCAGGGCCATCAGAGGGTTAAAGATAACATCGAGAGGTATGTCTTGTTTATCATATACTTTCGAGTGAAATATCAGGGTGTATGTGTGTAATAATTAATAATTGTGGGGAAGAGTTCCAATGATGGCATAATACATAGAGAATCTCACTCGAGTGTCTTCTGATTTTAAATAAATCAACGTAAGTTGACAAAAGTTATATCTTGTTTAGGCCAAACAAAAAAATGTTTGTGGTTCCAATTACATGTCTTTAAAATTTAGAGTAGGTCTTAGTAGCCAGTTTTTGAACCACAGCAAGTCTTATGAATATCAGCCTAAATTCTGTGTAACAGGTTTGAAGAACAAAAGCTTTCTCAAAAGCCGAAAAAGTAATGTAAAAATGTAAAAATGTAAGAATTAAAATTGGTTAAATGAAATCCTAAGATAAACTGGACCTGTGTTCAGTGGATTTGTGGATATTTTTCAACTCATGTTACTGTTATAACACAAGATATTATGAATTGCAACTTCTTTAATTATAAAGCAGGATGTTTCTGGGCCAGTCCTTGCCCCTTCGTCAGGTGAGTCACTCACCTGACGAAGGGACAAGGACTAGCCCAGAAACGTCGTTCTTTACAATTAAAGAAGTTGTAATCCATAATATTTTGTGTTATATGTTTTCTTAATATTGAAAACAAAACTAAACGCTATTAATCATGAAAAGACAGGGTGTAGCATATATCCGGGGATTGAACGTACTTCACGGATTGTGCAGATTTTAATTGTATTATCTGAAACTGGCTCTGACCGGGGATGTTGCTTGGGTTAGATCAACCATTATCTCCTTGGAGATATCGTCACGTTTAAAGCTCATGGCAGCGCCACTAGAAAATATCTATAGAAATTATTCAGCGGATTTCTATTAGTTTGGTGAGATTTCCTATAAAAATCTCATCAAACCCATGGAAATCCACTGAATAATTTATATGCATTTTACAACGCGCAGAGTTAATGACAGTAAAACATTTACAGAACACATTATTTATGTCGTAGGATTTAAATGATAAATATAATCTTACTCTCGTGTCTCCTGATATTAAATACATGTATATCAACACTCGTTCATAACATTTTTAAACTCCTCGGCAAACCTTGAAGTTTCAAACTTTCATAATCTCGTGTTGAATCATTAGACATCAGAAGACATCTGAGTAAAAATTATGACAAAACTATTATGGATGTCAACTTCTTCTTTTATTATTGCATACACAACTTTTATGGGCGGTTCCTTGCCCGTTCGTCAGGCGACTTGACAAAAGGACAAGAAACAGCCCAGAAACATAAATAAAGTTGACATCTATAATAGTCTTGTCATATATTTGAACACCAACTTATGAATGCCTCTTAAAAACTTGAGTTAATTTGTCTTCATACTCATGACATGTACAATGCTTCATGTAAAATAAAATTGTCTGATGTATAGACAATTTTCTTGATTGTCAAAATGGAATGTATATAACAAAATTATTTGAAATAATCACGTGTTTCTGTTACGTGCTAGTAAACCCCTAAATACGATTTAAGCAGTGAGAATTTTTTTTAAATTGCCACAAAGTAGGTAGAAAGCATTTGTTTAAAATTGTTTCTTCAAACTATTCTACTTAAAATTACTCTTTCTTTGTTCTAAAACGCTTCATCTTTAATGATTGTGTCATTATTTAGTTAGACACAAACTTATCATGATTACACATAGGTTGCATAACATGTTCAGGAAAACAATTGTGACAGACACAAACTACATTATTTTATATTAGTTAGCTTTACATGCCAATTAAATGGATATAGTTAAAATGTTGAGTGTACGTGGTAGTGTAGATATATCTTGTACTGTATGAAGGAAGAGTAAAATACTTTACCCAAATAATTTAGAGTTCAGAGAAGCGAGACTATGAATTGGCAGGATCAATAATTGCTTCAAGAAATGGTGAATGAAAGAAAGAAACAAATTATTGATATTCAATCACCAAAAACTGGCATCTTGAACGTTTTAATTGAACTTTCCTTTTAGCTGAAGATTGTGGTTCATAAAATGATCTTGCCAATCGCAGATATCGGTATTTGCAACACTAGTATGCAAATTGTTTAGAATGCTTTTGATATTTCCCCGGACAAATCCTTGTATACACATCTCTACATCATAAAAAATGATTGATCACATGACGTTGGAAATGAACCAAACCAAATTTTGTGAATACTTTTTTCACTTGTAATTGTTTATTGTCACGTGGTGGTACTTGTATTTACAAAAAGTATAATTGAAATGGATATCAACACCATACACATACAAAACTATCCAACTGCCTCCTAATCTCCAATTGACCCCGATTGACCTCTAGATATTCCCACTGCACCAATCATCCATCTGTGATAAATGTACAGGCAGAGCACTTCATATTTTTGCCATTCCCGACGGGCAAATTCATACCAGATTTACAACATTCATACATTCGAATCTCACATTACAACCAGGGAAAACAACACTCACTGGAAAATATGGATATAAATTATTCAGTGGATTTCCGTAGGATATCTCATCAAACCAGTGGAAATCTGCTGAATAATTTCTATACATTTTTCCTAGTGATTACTCTGTTGTTCTACACGCGTCCTAAATTTAGCCAATATTAAAAACCAACTACTAGGCCCATTCCTTAAAGCGACCTTAGGCTAAGTTGATCGTAAGCGATTTTTAAAACAACGATCTCTGCGCTACAATCGTAAGCCAGTATTATATGTTAGTACTTAGGATCAACTCAGCCCATTATCGCTTTGCGGAACGGGGCCCTGGTGTTTATTGCGTATGTACTTTATTCTAATTGGACATTTAGTATATGATTTGGAAATACATGTGTCAAAACTGCAGCTTTGTTTAGCATATTATTACTAACTTATGTTACTTCTTTGTAACAAAATGTTTTATTAATTTTACAACACACAACAAGAGACAAAACTCAAGGGATATTTTTGTTTTGTTTTCACAGACAGGTTAAAACTTTGTCATGATTTGTGGATTAACCAACAATACATTCACAGACAAACATAACAAGACCTACTACTGAAAATCAATAACATTTACTTATTTTTTCTGCGAGTGGATCTTTCTAAAACCATGTTTGTTGTCTGAATATCGTACACCAGGTCAGTATAGGACAATACAGACAGTTAATCAGTGGTAGAAGGACATTGGAGTTCACCTTTCCCTGACCTCGCCTGGAATATTGCTCCTGCTGACATCCACACAATACAAGCACAGTGATTAATAGGATGATGTCGGCTGCTGGGAATATATTTCCTTTCTTTATAGTCTTGTATGTAAGCTTAAAACGACATAGAGGCGGGAGTTTCCCATGTTTACCCAACTTATAAACACACGATTTTCCACAGCACGTCATATATTGCTCATTTCAAACCAGAAATAATGTTACTACGCCAAACATAATAAGTTGTGCAAAATATCAATATAACTTTATGTTTAATGAAACCTTGTGTCAGGTGAAGTTTGTTCTAACACTAGGCTAATCAGGTTGGTTTACAAATGCAAAAACGTTGTAAATCCTGCAGTTTTCAATGAAACAAGACGTTATTTTCTTAGAAAGTGCAACATTTTCAACGAAATTGGCATTTGTAAACCAAAACGTGTTCTTAAAATTTAACATTATAGTTGATCCTGCCCTTAAGTGCTGATTATTAATGCTGTTTGTCAGTTTTTCTTCTCCAACGTGTCTTTTTGCAAAACATTATAATAGTTGTATGTGTAAATCCACGTGAAGAAAAACAACAATGCTTAGAAAACACCAGATGTCCAACAGTACACATGTATCACCAGCGTAGGGAAGACAAATCGTGAAATATCACCTTATTTTATTGTCAACGTGAATACATTTAATTTACTAATCTAAGCGTTTTGGTTATAAGTTGGGTGGTGTTTTTGGACATATTTTCCTAAACGTTCGTATTAGCGGTTTAAATAAAACCACACAAACTGACAAACAAACTAATAAAAAACAACAACAAAAACAAACTCATAAAAACTTAATTAATACTAAACCTTCAATAAAAATATCAGTTTTAGGTTAGTAAAAAGAAAGTTAAATACTCAGACTGTTAAATTCTGTGATAATAATTTAAAAGAGCTCTTACCACAGAATAAGTTCTCAACAGCGCAAGATAGGCACAGTTTTATTACTTTCTGAAATCGAATCAGCATCTATGTATTTATATACGATTGGCGATACCGAGCTTTTTGACTGTATTAATTGTTGACAGCAAACTTTATTTTTATGCTCTACTTTCAAAACAATTCTGACGCATTTCTTTTGCACGAAGATGACAAAACAACTTTCTTCATTTCTATGTGTAAAACAAAATTGGCTCCAAAACATTGGCCAAAACTTTTTTCTTTCAGCATTTTTCTGTTGGTAGCTCTTGTCAACCAGCTCACAGAAATAATGGCCTTGCGTGTTTTCACATCAGAACTTTGTAGTAATTGTCTACAGCAAAACAAGAGACAAAGGTAAACATATTTTCGCGTTCTCATACTTTCAGTAATTGTCTCAGGTGTGTTAGGCTGTTATTTCCTGTATAACAGGAGATACTTATTTTGCGAAAACCAAGATGTCATCACTGAGCGTTAGTCATTCCTACACAATACATGCATTGCTGTTAGATGGAATCAAACGTAAGAGGTAACAAACTGGCGGCCGTTTCACGAAGACGTCATAACTTTATAACGTCGTAAATCATGTCACTCGGTTAATGATTTGATCTACAAATGCAAAAAATCGTTGTAAACTGTGCCCTTCCAAAAAAAAAAGTTTCTTTGGAAAGTGTACAGTTTACAACATTTTTTTGCATTTGTAGGCCAAATCCTTTCAATTAGTGACATGGTTTACGATGTCATAAAGTTATGGCGCCTTTGTGAAACGGGGCCCTAGCGGCCGTTTTACAACGCTGTCGTAATCTATAACCTCGTAAACCATGTCATTTGGCCAATGGGTTTAGTTGACAAATGCTAAAAAACGTTGTAAAAGTTACCCTTTCAAAAGAAAAAAACCTTGTTTTCATTTGGAAAGCATAAAGTTTACAATAATTTTTGGCGTTTGTAAATCAAACCCATTAGTTACATTTTTGAGGCGTCGTTGGTTTACGGTTGTTTTTTAAAACCGTCTCTGGCACTGACGGCTGTCATCCAGGCCCTGTTCCTCAAAGTGATCTTAGTGATTATTGAAACATTGTCCTGTGAAGTTGTTTCTTGTCATAGGCACCGGTTCCAAAGCGATTTCTGCGCTATGACAGTCGTAAGCCAATGTAATATTTTCGCTTACGATCAAATTAATCTAAGATCTCTTTGAGAAAAGGGGCCCAGGATACTTTTCAAAATACAAGGCAGCATTGTACACTACAGTTTCAACAAACTTTGCTAACACAAACGGAAGCTTCTTTGGTTTTTGTTACAAAATTAAGCTTGTAATATATTCTATCCATCTGCAATAAACTGACAAGCACGTAATGACATTGGCATTTTTGTCCTAATACCACTGTTACTCGTGAAGGAGAACAATAAAGCACAGTAAAGTTTCAGGTATAATTATATTATCACATAAATTACGTTTTTATTCCAATGTTGTAAAGTACTAATGCTTACAAACATTGTTTTCTTTTTACAAAACCTATTAAAACAAATATTTTGGATTTGTAGAGAGATGGTGCTTTTCGAGTTTGATAAACTATCCTTTAGGCTATTTTCCAACATCAAAGCACTTCATCACATGCATCCATTCATGTCTGTTATGTAATGTATTAGATATTGAGTGTGTTGTCAATGTGATGAAAAGCCTTGTGTCTGAAATGGAAATTCCATTCATTACTGTCAATAACTAGCACGATGATGAATTGACAGAACACAGCTACAACTAAAACACACAGATAAATAAACACACAATGATGTATATCTGTAAACACGTTGTCACTTACATGATCAAGCCTTTGAATAGACTGGCACTTGTTGAAGGATCGATCTTTTAGAACTTTTCTCTCACTATTTTAGAGAACCCCAGGCTTTAATTGATGTGGAATTTATTTACGATCGTTACATAATAATTTTGATCTAGACCAGGAAGAAGTCGGGTTTAACTAATCATAATCTTATAAAAGTCCTGTTAAAAATGCACAATTACATTTTACATAGTTTGTTTTGAAAACTGTAAAAGTAAATTTATAAAAAAAACTACTTTATCTACACGTTTGGTATTATTACACTTTGCGTTAGAGATTAATTTCCATAGCCCTGTTAGGGATTGATGTTACATTTTGGGAAATATAACAAAATATATCCTACTTAGGCAGTCATTGTCCCAATGTCAATTTAAATAGGCTGTAGTAAACCTTTCCAGTAATAATTGGTTTCAAAAAGCTCATTTGGGGGCTTTTGAAAACCATTTAACACTGGATAGGTTGTCTACAGCACCGAGTAGGAATAGTTTAATTTAAGTCCTCCTAAATCAGTTAGCATTCTTAGGTTAACTACACACACCCTAGTTACTGTTTCACAAAGACGTTGTAACATCACGACGTCATAAACCATGTCACCGGGTAAGTGGGTTTGATCCACAAATGCCAAAAATCGTTGACAACAGTGCATTTCCCCCCAAAATATGTTTTTTCTTTGGAAAATGCATAGTTGCAGCAATTTTAAATTTGGGCATTTGTAAGCCAATTCATTGGCCCAGTGACTTTGTTTACAACGTCATAAATTTACGACGCCTTTGTGAAACGTGGCCCATGGCATTCTAACCCACGTTAAAAACATGCACCAGCCATACACACAATCTAGAACGCACTTTTTATCATCTTATTATTCAAAATACAAGTCCAACTACGATTACAACACCTTCACGCGATGTGTCAACGCGATGTGTCAAGTCGAATATACGTTTTAAAATTGAGAACACATGTAACAATACTGCTTGTTTATATGTACAAGGTCACATATTTAGTTCGGGGTTCTAATTACAGTATTAACTTGTATTTGTGCAAGGGTCAGAGTTCTATCAATTTACGTTAAAGCACAATGAAAAGGTCCAATGGGTGTTTGCTTATCTTATCACATGTAAAACATTTATATAAGCGTCCTCATGTCCGCATGCTTTAGCTATAATTGTTTAGATTTATTACACAACACATGACGGTAGAGCATACTTTATTTATTAAACAAAATTACTGTCACTCGTCCTCTATCTGTCACATTGGTGTTGATGTCATAATGCAGTTCTGTAAAGAGTGTTATCTGGTGTGTCATAATGTATCTGCTGCTGGCCCAAAAAAAGACTTAGTGAATGTATTAAGTTGTAGATACATACACTTATATGAATGGGCCCCGTCTTTCAAACCGATCTTAGGCTAACTTGATCGTAAGTGAAATTTTGAATAATGTCCTGTGGAGTTGTATCTTATAGGCTTACGACTGTCGTAGCGCAGAGATCGATTTGGAATCTCTGCGCTACGACTCTTGTAAGCCAATATTATCTTTTAGCACTTACGATCAACTTAGCCTTTGGTCGCTTTGAGGAACGGTGCTCTGGAAATTTCCATTATCAACATCAAGGTAAATTTTAAATTAAAATCATTCAAACAAACGCAAACTATTGCTACCTTGTTTATATACATGGTAGATTTACAAATAACGGTTTACCACACCTTTGATGCCAAACGTTAAAAGCCTAAAATCACATCTGAAACAGGAATATTTAAGAAAATAAATATGTTGCCTCTGATGTGTTTCCTCTAAATATTTCACAATTATACAGAAGGTTATATTAAAAAAGGTTTGCGTAAATTAATGTTTAATTAGGGAATCAATCATAGTGAAGGCAATAGTCAAGAATGTATAACCTAACCAAACGTGAGACGGTATAAGGGCATCACAAAATCATTTAAAATCTCCGTCCAAAAAGTACGTGGAGAAGTACTAGGAATCAGTTTTACTCTTTAACCAGTTGCTTTAGACATGCAATATAAATGCTGAAAACACACTGCTTTTGGCTGCGACACATACACGTATAGCTATGGGAACGTTCATATAGACTTACCAAACTTGAAACATATATCATCATAAAAGTTGACGGAATCAGAACAATTGCTTGATTGTTTGACTTTGACTGCAACACCTCATTAGTTTAACTTGTTCTGATAAATATACAAAAATACACTAATGTTAGATTCTATTACCAATGCAACAAACACGTTCGTCATTTTGTGTTATTTTGTAATCAATAAAACATGGAAAAATAATCATATTTGGAAGGTGATAGTGACGGGGTTTGGCTTGAAACATTCAAGAAAGAGTTAAATCGCTTTGCTAATGGTCTAAGGAATTTGGTGTAAATTTCAGCAATGACACGTGAAAAACTAACTTGTTTTACAAACACAATTACTTCGTATAAATATATGAGTAAACATAGTACTATTGGTCTAACCAGTATAAAATCAACTATTACCGTGTGGCTCACGAAAATATAAGTGAGCCGCATGGACAGACAGGCGGCTATGTTTAATGGGGCACTAAATGGGATAGGCAAACCCTTAAAAATCCGGGACACGCCACTCAGGATGACTTTTGCAAAACTATGCCGCATGGTAAGGGTTAATGTTAAATTAGTTGATGGTCAACACAAGAGAATAATTCATTTTGATTTTTTTAGAACAGAACATTCTTTGTATTGTAGCATTTTAAGTTTGCCTTAAATGGCAATAGAACTGATAATATGTTTCCATCTTGCCACGTGCATCAACCAATACTCACTGTGCCCACACGGCACTGATGTTTGACAAAGTAATATTCGCGCTGAAGTCAGCCAGAAGCTGAATTCAGGAAGTAAACTAAACTAATTAACAAGAAGCTGTCGGTGATATTTGATATACATCAATCTTATGTCTTGTTTCAAACAAATAACTAGTTGTGTTGGCTATATTTCGCAGATTTTGTCTAAAGAATGACAAATCATTTTATCTGATTCTTTAGATTGCAGTGTCTCTGAAACTGTAAATGTACATAAGTGTTGTATATACTCATGTGGATTATCTGCATACCCTCTTTTTACAAATAAGATAAAATCAAGATATTTTTTGATTTTGTATATTCTTTTTATGCATTATTATTCTGTTACACTATTATTCTGTTATTCTGCTACATTCTTGTAATTTCTTTAAAACTGGTTATAAGTTTTACATACCTATAAAACTTTAAAGTATACAACGTTAACAAAACTATACGATGCTCGTAGGTTTATTTGCAACAGTTTAGTTATAACATGAAACATTTGGAAAGCACGATATTTCTAGGCTAGTCCTAGCCTCTGTCTAAAAACGTCCTGTTTTACAATTAACAAGGTTGCAATCCATAAAATTTGATGTTATAACTACACGAACTTCGAAATGCCTTTAAAGAATCTTGCAACTGTTTACGTTGAAATACATATTTTAAACCTCAAAATATCAAGTTTAAATTTTGTCCGTTTTAATGTTCTAATTACAATCTAAATATATTGTCATTACCTACCCTATGATAAGTTGTTTAAACAAGTTATTTTAAACAAACTATGAAAGGAATTTTTAACAGCACAAGGTAGTCCCAGTTCTAAGTCCTACTAAAATTATCTTGGTACTTTTCCACCAAAAATCCCCAACAACCTAATACACTGTATTTTATGTCATTTACACAGTAACAAACACAACTATATGTTATATTTAGGATTACATTATCTGAAAACGTGAATATTCTATCACTTTGCGTGGTTGAGTCTTAACCACGCAAAGTGATAGAATACTCCCTTTTTCAGATAGTATAATCCGAACTATAACATATTGATATAAATTTCTGTAGCCACAAATCTGAATTGTAAGCCTTATGACACAATCATAAATATGAGTTGTTGCATTATATTAAATATTACTAGGACCATATTTAATAACCCATTTCGCTGACTTAATGTTTTACATAATTTAAGTTGAGCTTTTTGATGCAAAATGAAGATAAATCGCCTGTAATTCTTAAAAACCCTAAACAATCTGCGATTGTGTTTTATTCATAAACTGAAAATCGTTTAAGCATTAAATATATTTACATCCTAAATATTCCCTTATAATAAAACTATCGTAAAACTGGTCTTAACTAGGCTTCAATCAACAATCCACTCGGATGATGGAAGAGTTACAATACTCGCCTTGTCAGGTCTCAATATCAACTACACCTTGTAAACTTGCAATCCATGTAGAATCATGTTTTTCAAGTATCGCGTCTCGCAACCATGCACACCTGACTGATTACCTGGTTGAACAGGGAAAAGCGATTAATATTTATAAAAGAGTGGTGGGGATTGATTGACTAGCGTAAAGTTAAACAATTTTAGCTGAAGTGCTGACACTAGTGGAATAGCAATAAGTGAGAAAAAAGAACTGAATTTATTTAACAGAGATTTTATTTGTATTAAAAATATAAAAGTAACACAGGTGTAACAAAACATCAACAAAAGAATTTAAAAGAAGTCAAAATGACAACGCAGTTACATTAACACTGACTGATAACTATTGACTACCAGGTGATGTATTTCACAGCGTCTGTTACACAGGTCTGCAGGCATCTGTGGTTATATCCCTACACAACTTCTAAATACCTCTTAAAATTGAATTCGTCTACATGAATATCAACCAACTCAACAACACAGAGAAAAAGTTTCTCAAGATATATGTTTTTACACCTCATAATTGATACTAAATGCTTGATAACGGTGTTAGTACCTTCACCGAAACGTCGCTTGAGACCATAATGAAGTTGACAACCATAAACAATGAGTAACTTATGGTTTAATGCTGTTTTCAACAATTTGTCAGTTATATCAGCAGGAGGAAAGCCTGCATCACCATTGTGGTTATGTGATGCAGTGAAACGTGCGAGCTTCTGTTGGTACCTGCGAACCAAGAGTGTTACTGTGTTACACAGCATTGCAATCTGTCCTCACTGTGTTGAAATGTTTCCA
>JAULCD010146717.1:0-11096 GCA_032361085.1 Calliostoma canaliculatum
GAAACGTCGTGAACTTACGAACAAACCAGAAGTTGACATCCAAGAAATCTTGAATTATGTACAACCACTTCTAAATGCCCCTAATAGTATTATCTTTGTCATTAACGTTTGACTTGTCCAGTATTGCTCCTTTAAGTTCATTTACAATTGGAAATGTTGTTAAACTACTTACTTTTGAGTTCAAGTATGCCGAAGCTATTGTCAATGAGAAGCAAAGTAACACAATGCTGAAGGCAATGCCTAACATCATCAGGAGATCAGACACGGGCACATAACCTATGATAATTCCATACAGCATCAAACATGCTATCGGGATGGAAATGGCGAGGAGGCTGAACAAACAATGCATCACAATATCATTTGATTTCTCAAGAATTCTACAAATGCTTAAATGATGCTGACGCATATCTTCAAAGTCAGTTTGTCCGGTGTTACTTAATGTAGATACACGTTGATTGAATGCAATAAATTCTTTGCTCAAGCAATAACAGAAACCCCAAAAGAGGAGAATAACTATATAAAACACAGTGCATGCAATTGTATTTACAACTCCAATAATAACAATTCCAACGGGTATTCCTGTCGACGACTCAATTTCGAAAGGGAAATAATATCTTTGCATGTTAGTATCAGGGTAATATAACATGTAGTATGACATGCCTATGTTAGACAATACTGCCATCGTGGGACTGATGACACAGCCTAATGTCAGAACATTGAACAACCTTTTCATTTTGAACACACAACCGTGCTCTTGATGGTATTTTTCAAACACATCTAATACTGCGTCTAGGTTCCAGGTTGCAGACAAGAAAGTCGTGGTAGCAAGGTACGCATTTCCCGAGTACATAAGAAACATTGAAGCTGTCGATGTCAGGTTTTCTGAAAGTCCTGTAGCTGTTCTGAAAACGAATCCGATTCGTATTACATTTGCCCACAAAATAGACATAAATGTTAGACAGTATAACCACTGAAACAATCTGGCAATTCCATGACGTTTTCGAGGAATAAAAATTCCAAAAAGTTGTAAACTTCTTGTCAAATGTTTGAAAACTGACTGCACACTTAAGTTAGTGTTCTCATGTCCATCCTCTTTGAAAGGTTCAACTTTAGTCATGTCCACAGAAGGAACAATACGTTTATGCCACATCTTAAAACCTCTGTGTGCTCCTCCGACTAATGTTCACACAGGACTGACAACGAAAGCATCATGATATCAATATGTCTGTCAGGATTTCTATTTGTTGAAATCTATCGCATTTATTCTGGAATCGTATTTGTGTGTTTACAACTGCCCTGCTGTTAAGGTTACCATTGTGTCAATAATAGCTGGTCTGATGCAGTTTCCTCTCTATCAATTGTTGTCACATTGACATTCCATTTGTCTGTACTTAGTCATTGTGGAATAGTAATAACAAACCGTTGGACTTCTAGTCTATTATGGCTAGATCAATAATATAGAGTGATCGTAATGGGATAGTGTTATCAAACAATTTGACAACACCATAAAGGTAAAATACCAGCAGATAAATCATGTTGTGTAAAACTGCTGTAAAATTGGGTTACAAAAAGCGAAGACAACCCTACTTTTTCCTAGCCCAGTCAACCTTCCTGCGGCGATTGCACTATTCAAATACACCCCTATCGTTACCATAATCAAGTCAAACCAACATCTGTTGCTAGTGTCAGGACAGGAAAATCTTGTTTTAGAGAGACGACCAGCAACAGATGTGTGGAGTGCCACATTGAGAGGGAGGGTCCTGGTGACCAGGAGAAAGGACCCTAGATAGGTTGTGACCGTGATAAGTGCAACTCCTGGTGTCACTTTCAGTGTCTAGGTTTTGTTGTCTCCCCCAAAAATGTACGTCCAAAAAGACATCCTGAAAGCAAACGGAAGAGATTCATCCAATGGCACTCACAACCCCAGCTGGCTGCACATACACGATAGTGTGTAACTGTAGCAGCAGCTACAGAGTATAGACCTCCCGACCCATTAACATTAGGATCAAAGAACATACAACTTCTGTGTCTAAATTCGATCAAAGTGAAACTTTTCTGAGCACATAATTAGCAACTCTTCCCCCTCCGTTGATTGGCAAGCTACTTCCATCTTAGCCTCAAATGTGCATAATTGGCGACAACGCAAACTACGGAAAGCAATCAACATCAAAAGACTAGCGTCCCCAATAAATAGAAACAAAGAAACCACGGGGTGTACCTACCCAGTGCGTAGGAGATTTACGAGGGGATGTCAAAATGTTTTGAGCCATGGGCATTTTTCATACCAAGGTTTCACAACCGATGGTACAACTTCGAACCTTAGGGTGTATCTAACGTCAGATATACGTTTTGACATGCTACTCTCAAAAGTTATTGAACAGCTCGCATCGAAAGAATAAGACCCCCATCACAGCAGTAAAAATAGATAAAATTAAGTATAGAGCAGTAATTAAGTTTTTAGTGCTGAAAGGAAACTCAGCGAACAAATTAAAAAGGGGTTTAGGCAGTTTATGGAAAGTCTTCCCCTTCATCTGCTTCGATCAAACGGTGGGTTAATGAATTTAAACATGGGAGAGAGAGCCATGAAGATGACCCCCGTCAAGGTTGCCCAACAACAAGCACTAGTCAGGAAAACATTGACATGGTGCATAGACTTGTGATGGACCATCATCAAATCACACTCCATGAGTTAGAGGAGACCACAGGCATTTCACACGGATCCATCGTGACAATTCTTTATGAACATCTCGGCATGTCTAAGGTGTGCGCAAGATAGGTGCCAAGAATGCTTACAGACGAAATGAAGCAAACAAGGGTCACCATGAGCAACTCCATGCTAACAAGATACAACCAGACTCCAGACGATTTTCACTTTAGGCAAGTAACCTGTGATGAAACCTGGATCCACCACTATGACCCTGAGAGCAAACAAGAATCCATGGAATGGAAACATGCCACTCCTCCTAGAACCAAAAAATTCAAAGTCTCCAGATCAGTGCGGAAAATAATGGCGACAGTATTCTGGGATAGCAAAGGTGTCCGCCACATAGACTACTTACCTCATGGAAGAACAATGAACCGGGAATATTACGCTAACTTGTTGAGGCAAGTGCGACAGTCAATCAAGGAGAAGCTCCGGGGCAAGATCAGACGTGGTATTCTTCTGCATCAGGACAATGCTCTAGTACACACCTCTCCTGTTACAACCGCTGCTGTCCAGGAATGTGGGTTCGAAATCTTGCCGCATCCACCCTACTCTCCAGACCTGGCACCAAGTTATTACAATCTGTTCCCAAACTAAAGAAACACTTGCGTGGTCGGAATTTTCAGGATGATAATTAGTTTATTGCTGCTGCTGAGGCTTGGTTTCAGGACCAAAATGGCGCCTTCCACAGAGATGGCATCAGTGACTGGCAGAAAAGATGGAACAAGTGTATTGACACACAAAGGGACTATGTTGAAAAATAAATGTTGTTCATACCAATATTTTGCTTTTGTCTATGCAAGGCTCAAAACTTTTTGACATCCCCTCGTATGCATGTATACATGTGAAAGAAACGATACCTTATTTGTAACATTTAAGTTTTAGAGGAATTGTCACAAAAGTAATTTAATTTATTTTAATTGGTAGTAAACGTAAAAAGCAAGAACATAGCCACGACTGTGCGTTTGATCTTGTGAATATCATTGGCATGTACAATTCGATTGGCATTCGATTGGGCTCTCATGTTTGGTTACAAATTGGTTTTCTTTTACTGTGCACAGTCAACAACATGTTTGATGTTTATAAGCCCAACCTTATTCTCAGTGAAAGGAGAGCCTTTTATAAATACGGTTTGAATAGCAGATAAGATCCTTTGACGACAAGCCTTCTTAAATCTACTTGATTAATTTTGTTCATTAAAATGGTACTCCGGAATTAAATCAGCAACAAAACTCCTGACAGAACTCATTACTCTCGCTCTCAAACTGAATCTTAGTTTATAAGATTTGGATGTTGTTCTTTGATGTAGAAGGAATAGTTTCCTTTAAAAATCTATCCACAAATTATTGTTTGGATTTATGACTGTCCAAACAGTCTCATTGCGTTTAGCATACACGGAGGTAAAGCTTGTCAAAGTCTTAACTTGATAAAATAGTTTCTTGATGGACATTGTCTAGAAGTTGAACAAAGAAGGTACTCTATGGTTTTCAACTTCTTTATTCAATTTGTGCGATTTGTGTTGATACTAACAGCGTTATCAAGCAAGTTCACCTTCATTGTTGATGAAATATGATTGCTATTTTAACCCTGCGCTGCTTTCTACGCATTTCTACGCCTCTGCCCTTGTTAAATTTTTGAATTTTTCCAATGCAGCATGGGTCAAAACATTATCTTAATCTAAAGCAGCATCAGTCAAGTAGGTCACTTTTTTAAAAAAGCAGCAAAGAGTTTATCAGAACATATTTGTGTTATAACTGTTTACGATTACACGTTTGTTCGTGAATCGTTTTATATTTTTGTAACTAAAACATATAGGAAAATGTATAATGTATTTAATGCATAAGGTTGAGAATGTTTTATTATTTTTAGTTTCTACACATTTGACATGGGTTAAATTCCGGAAACTATATTTCTATATTAGACATAGCCGTAGTCGACAATTTAAAAACGGTTTCTTTCTAAAATAGTTATTTTTTACATATAGTTTGGTAGTAAAACTGTGTAAAGTTCAGTTCAAAAGCATCTTGCCCAATTATTAAATTAGGTGCAGAAAGGTTCCTGTTTGTCAAGAGTCAGTTAAAACCTATTACTCAGAAAACGTCATCACTAATGGAATTCTGAGAGTAAATGTGATGGATTTTCCCTTCAATGGTTTCCTTGTCAATGTTAGATGAAAGTATTAGTCACTGCTGGATGTCCTGATTGATAACATGTTAGTCTCATTCAGGGATTAGTCGTTCAGGCAAGAATTTGGTACTTGTTTACCACTCTTTTTTTGCTTTGCGCATGAACAAGTCGTTGCGCTAGAACAAAATGTATAGAAATTAGTCAGCGATTTTCGTTAGTTTGCTGAGATTTCCTATGGAACTATCATCAGACCAATGAAAATCCGCTAAATTATTTCTATACAATTTTTCCAACGTTAAATATTACTTTAGCTGTGTTGATGATCTTGTAGTGTCTCAATTAATGGATGTCTACATCTGGCCTCTGTTTCACGAAGACGTCATAGCTTTATTACGTCGTAAATGGATTAGATCTACAAATGCTAAAAATCGTTGCAAACTGTGCACTTTCCAAAGAAAAATATTTTTTCTTTTGAAAGGGCACAGTTTGCAATGAGTTTTTTGGCATTTGTAGACCATATCCATTAACCCAGTGATATGGATTACGACGTCGTAAAGTTATGACGTCTTTATGAAACGGGGCCCTGATGTATGCACCAAAAAAGACCTTTAGAGTTGTAAGCTGATTTTAGTGGGACTGAAAACTGTGGCTACCTTTTAACACCTTTAATACCGTATGAATCTTTGTAGGAAATTAAAACTACCTTGTGCTGTGGCAAATATATCCTCTGCTAAATTGTTTAAAAGAGTTCCGATACCGGACAGGTTTTCAACGGTCTATTTAATTTAAACATTGAAATTGACACATGTTCAGCTTGGCACTCGAAAAGTACCTAAGAAATGCAATCCAGTGTCTTCTGCATTAGAATTATGGGCCCCATTCTTAAGGTTAAATTGATCGTAAGTGCTAAATTATAAACATTGGCGTACGACTGCAGTAGTGCAGACACCGCTTTGGAATCGGTGCCATTCGGCACTAGTTCCAAATCGATTTCTGCGCTACGACAGTCGAAAGCCTGTGAAAACACAACTCCACAGGACAATGTTTCAAAAAAAACTTCTGATCACGTTAACACTAAGATCGCTTTGAGAACAGGATCCTAAATGACATTGATCTCTGCGTTGTTTTATGATATAACCACTAGAAAAATGTATAATAGAATTTTTCAGCGGTTTTCTATTTGCTTGATGGGAATTCCTTTGGAAATCTCATCAAACCAATAGAAAACCGCTAAATAGTTTCTATAAAAAAAATTCCAGTGAACATTAGTAAATTAGTGCCCAATGTTAAGAATGAGTACTATTGGTATTTTTCTTGGGTTGCTTACTTTCTTAAGAAAATACATATTGTGGAAAACTTACATGTCGAAGATAATGCAGTTAAGAACTTTCTATAGTTAACATCAATTACGCTTTGGCTAACGAAATATTGAGCTAAGTGAGTTTACCTGAGTATACATTTTCATGGCGGTTCTTATAAACTTGTCTGACTTTCTTAATTATAAAACGCAAGAGAATGATCTAAATTTATTGTCTGGCAGGAGGACAGATTCCAACGGACATTGTGGCAATATAAATACAATAACTGCATGTATGAATCACTGAAATTCAGTGATGACATCTGGAATTTGTGAATAGTAAGCACTTCTTGTCCTGTCAGTTGAACCTGTCGTACGCCCAGTGACCTATGATAACATTCGCTGATTCCACAGAAGTCTTTAAGCTATGGGGTCGGAAACACTGAAATACACATTTAGTTTAGGATTAAAATGTAAAGATCCCATCTTAATAACTATAAAACTTGTATTGTGTGGGAACTTGTTATCATCATGAGGCAAAATGTAATAGTAGCACCTCACTAATAAAGCTGGATTATTACTGGAGCTACTAGTAGAACAAATCATGCTCACTTTTCGAGACCACCAGATGCCATTACTAAATTTCGGTGATTCTTACATACAGCTTTTATATTTATATTACCAAATGTTCAATGGAATCCGTACAGATAAAAAAATTATCTTGTAGAAAATTCAAAATTAGTGTGGTGCATGATGAGTGCTACCACTGAAATATAGCATTCCTACTAATTTTAAAAAGATATGTTGTCACTAAGAAGTACCAGGAATCTAGTTCTGCTGTTCGTGTTTATATGCTTGTTTTACTTTGGCATACCCTCATACTAACGCAGTGACAATGTGTCGTTCAAAAACGAACAGTTGAGAGAATATTTCTCTAAATTGCAAAGACGGATGTTGTTGCCAGTGCTTAAGCTAAAATAAAACCACCCTTAACAAGGCGCATCTTTTGGAATAGGTTTAATCTACCTGAAGAAGAATGTCTTCAACCATTGGTTCATGTTTGCAGCGCAGCTGGTGCCTCTCTTCTCGTATCCCTTATAACAAAGAGATCAATAAGATCAATAGTAATATGATGCCAAGAGACTTGTAAAAGCCTGGTAAGTAGTGCACTTCAACGACTCAATCTCGTTATAACCAGGCCCCTGTTCCTCAAAGCGATTTTAAGTTAAGTTGATCGTGAGTGATTTTTTAAACAATGTCATGTGGAGTTGTTTCATATCATAGGTTTAAGGCTGTCGTAGCACAGCGATCGATTTGGAACCGGTGCCGAATGGCACCGGTTCCAAAGCGATATCTGCGCTACGACAGTCGTAAACCAGTGTTAGTTTGTAGCACTTACAATCAACTTAGCCTAAAATTGTTTGGAGAAGTGGGCCCCAGATCTTTTGCTGTGTTGCACTGCTCTATAGTGCTCAAATGTACAGTAAGGAGTCGTACAATACAACAAAAGGTCTGGTTTTAATGAGATTTTTAACACCTATAGTGCCGTATGAATATTGTTAGGAAATAAAAACTACCCTGTGCTGCTGAAAACCTATCCTAAAATAAGTTGTTTGAAAAACCCAACAAAAGCTCTTTTAAACAGATTATCACAGGGTAGATCTCAAAAGCATGTTTAGATTGGAGTTTGGACATTGGAATTGACAAAAGTTGAGCTTAGCTGCCGAAGGGTGAACTGATAAGAGTTGTGCAAGTATTAATAAGTCGGTGTTTCCTGGAGGCTTAAATGACATTATAAAGTTTGACATTTTGTAGATTTTAAAAACTTTTTAAAAAGTTTTTACACAAGTTTTACTTGGATGTATAAGCACATGCACCAGGCTCCATGAGGCTGTAAGCAGTAATATTAATTACTTTTGTTTAACTTTAGTGCTCCACTAAACACTTACGTGCTTTAAATATCATCAATAATTTATTTGCTAATTTATCACCCAAAACTGGCTTCCCAGGATATATTACCTCTGTTTGTTGCAATCATGTCTCCAGCATGGCATCACAACAACTGTCCCGTCATGGTGACATTGCAATGGAAATGCAGCAACATTGTCCTGGCTCATAGGAGCACAGAAACATATAGTAGTTGCTGCGACATAAGGTAAAAAGGTTGAAAACGTGTGTAAACTATATTACAATTATTCACCCACTACAGAATGATTGATTATGTCATAGATTGATTTTGAATGACAAATAGAATCCCACTCTTGTGTCTTCTGATGTCAACATATAACAAGCTTTATAGTTTTAAATTTTATCAACTCGTGTTAATATATACACTGAGACAAAAGTTAAGTGCCACCCACCATATTTTAGCTGTTACGTTTGGCACGTAAATATGACTATTATAACGATATGTACGATTGTTATAAGCTGTATATCAAAATCTCATGTTATGCCAAATTTGTTGCAAATCAAATTTTATGCAAGAATATGAGCATAATAAAATTTTACCGAAGACCAGATATTGAAGGATCAGACACCCTAGAAAGTGCAGGGTCTATTGCAAGACTAAAACGTCAGTAACGTGTGTATGATCAACGGACTTTAACTACAGCCTCAATCCTACGCTTCATAGTCATTACAAGTCGTTGAATGCTTCTCTGAGGCAAACGGTTCCATTCTTCTTGAAGGGCGGCTTCAAGTTCAGTGATATTTTGAATTGGGGATCACGATGTCTGATTTTTGGGCCAATAATGTTCCAGGGATGTTCAATCTGATTAAAATCAAGATTACAGGCCTGCCAAGGAAGAGTGAAAATAGCGTATTTGCGCCAAAAAAAGCCAAAACTGCCCGAGATCTGCGTCAATGTAAACATGTTTGAGTGAAGAGGATGGTTGTCAAAATGAGGGACTACCACTGGGCGATGAACAGCATCTCGGTATTGTTGGCCATTCAGGTTACCACGAATTGTCACTTGCAAAAGTTCGGTGCAAAACAAGTGTTCCGTTGCCTCCAAACACGTATTCGACCACCAACAGTTTGTAATAGCATTCGACATTGGTCAGACCAATGGATCCTTTTCTAGTTCGCCAAGTACCATCAACTACGAGCACGACACCATATCAGACGATTCCGCATATGCCTCTCAGTCAGGTGATGACGTTTTATTGGTCTTCTAGAGTTATAACCAGTCGCTCTGAGGCGACACCTTATGGTCATTGTCGAGAGTCTCTGATGGGCAATTCACTGCAATCTTAAATCTTTTGTGGCAAATGGATCATGTATGAGTATTCTGAAAAGACGCCCATCCTTTCTGTTAGAGGTCTTTTTTGGTCTAACAGACCTATGCCTGTCTTTGACATCATTAGTTTGACCATGTTTGACAACCAAAACGAGTGACAAAACTAAGATGAAGACCCATTTGTCTTGAAATGGTTATGCATGACATGTTAGCTTTTTTCATGCCATCTGTCAGCGTTCGTTAACTTTCTCCTCACCATGGCTGATGTTCAACCTCTACAGTGGAAGGTGGATCTCACAGAAGCAACCACATGTCTAAAACTTGAATTTCACTATTTTATAGGGTAGGGGAACTGCAGCAACACGGTAAGCACGTTTTATTTTGGGGTATCCGGGTAAATTTGAGTCCATGCAAGTATGGAAGCCTAATAAAGTCATACATCCTTATATTTTGTATTTTTGATTCCCACACGTGAAATCAAGTGACTAAGAATATAGTGGCGCTTAACTTTTGTTTATTCGTATATTTAATATCAGAACCACTAAGTTGGTATTCTTTGTATTCATCAGGATACAATTAACAATGAAAGATAATTTTCAATCATTTTTAATCTGAAACATATAACCTAAAAAAAAAAGTACTGAACGTCTAGCGTTTAAGTTTTAATTGCATTATCAGTCCTATAATTATACTTTTATGATTATTGCAGTCAAAAAAGGGCAGTCGTTGTTTCAGAAGAACATGGCAAGACAAAATTAGTTGTATTGTTTAATTTTGCACAAAGGATAAAGTTATATCACTTTTTTGCAGTTTTTAAAGGAAATGTTTATCATTTTTAATCGAAACTTAAAGTTTTTATACTGACAACAAAACAAAAGTTAAGGAACTCGATAGTTTAATGGAGATTGCTATTATATATTGTGACCTACTCGAATAATAACTGTTTATTAACCATTTATAAATTTATTAATTATATGGATTATACCTGTCTATTCTTTAATATGATTTTTTAATAATGTTGGGGTTTTTTTATTTAAAAATAGCTACTTACTTTAAAGCTGTGTGCTCTGAATAATAAACACAGCCCTACTGGGTCACTACAGGATAATCGTTTCAACACCTAATGTGTTTGCAGTAGAATCATTACCAAAAGAAAAGACGGAAACGTGTCGATCAACATGCACTGACATCTGCTTGTTCACGGTCTGCAAATACTGACACGACGGCTATTAAACAACAAGACAGAATACTACTTTGTAGATGTCAAATTAGTCTTGTGCAAACAGGAAAATGATGACAATAAACGTTTTTCCATGGCAACAAACAGTTCAAGTTGTGTTTGTTACATTCACCGCACGTAAATCCACAGTCGCCAGGTTAAAATCAACACAACATCCACGTTCAACTGATTAGAGTGCGCTCAGAAAACTAGTGGGAAGATGCAGAAGTGTTTGTGATGATGGAGTTGTTTTTCAATAATAAGAGAAACTCGACGGAGTGCTGACCTTAATACGTGCTTACCGCCACTTTACCAAAAGCAGTCAATCTCACATAAGGTACCACGTACAACAGCGCCACGCAACAAAAGGAATGGGTGCCGTTTCACAAAGACGTCGAAACTTTACAACGTCTTAACCAATATCACCGGATAAGTGGGTTTAGTCAACAAATGCCAAAAATCGTTGTCAACAGTGCATTTTCCAAAGAAAAACAAGTTTTTTTTTGGAAAA
>JAULCD010146827.1:0-11093 GCA_032361085.1 Calliostoma canaliculatum
GCGAGGTCGATGCCCCCCCCCCCCCCTCCCCTCCCAACGTCCGTGCTAAATAACCATTCTATGTCGTTCCCTACACTAAGACCATGACACAAGACTATCATTGCGTGTAGTCAATCTTCCTACAAAGTGGAAGATAAACTCATTATGTCTATGGATAATTTGGCACGTCATCAATTACTACTGTTGGTATATATGCTTTCACACTTTTCTGTGTGTGCCGCAACCTCCTTTTTTCTTCGGCTGGAATTTTTCGAGGACTTTGTTCTCTACAATGGAAAAATTCATTCAAGGTGCGGTAGATCATACCCGCTATTTATTGGCCATACTATCCTTGTGCAAGGAGACGAGGGTTTCTTTCTTTACTGAGGATATTCCGATATAACGTCACCGCCGTACCCTCCTCAGGGGAAAATGGTCTGCTCCACGTCTCTATGTCAGACTACTTAAGTCCGTCTTAGACAAAGTGTTCTCAGAGGGAAGTAAACAGTTTGTTTTTTACCGCTACTGTGCATAAACAGCAGCGTCACCTACATGTCCTCGTAGTACACGGCAACGGTTCTAAAATAGAAAGGTTTCCTTTCGTGGGAGAAATCAACTACGAGGCTATTTTTCCCCCGCGGCTGCAGGGGCCGACGTTGACTGTTTGGTAATTTTGACTCCCGCCTCCTGGGACTTACACTTGTGGGACGGTGGCAGCGTTTCTTACCTGATTGACGTTGGACGGCTGCTCAGCGAAGAGTATGCCCCGTTTTTACCTTCAAAGCCACCTCTGACTTTACACCTGGGCGGGTCGACCTCGACCACGACCCCGCTGACGGAGGCGATTGACATTCTAGTTGAATAAGCGGCTGTGGAATGTCTGGGGTTGTCGATAACGAATACTCTGAGGTTAATTTTCACTCTCCAGGTGTTTAACAACTCTTACCTAGCACACCCTGTTTTGTTCACCATGGTCTCGCTAGCGTCACTGCGTCTTATGCCTCGTTATACCGCAACTAGCGGTCTGAGTTATATAAAGTTCTGTTCTGTCGGCTAGTTCGACCCGACGATTACCTGGTGAAAATTGACCTCCAGGATGCTTATCTCCACATTCATATCTCCAATCATCCGGACAGCAGGTTATACCTCCGGTCTTGATTACCAGTGAGCGTTCCGGCCGTTTGACATTCCCACGACCCTGTTAATATTTACACTGGTTATGAAACTAGTCATGGATTATCTCTATAGCCAAGCGATAAGGATCGTCTTTTATATGGACGACGGGTTACTAGCTTTTTCAAACTCAAACTGGTGTCCTCTCTCGTCTCGACATTCTGTTACGACTGCTTCGTTGTGTAGGTTGGTTCTTCCATCCTGACACGTTTGAACTGTCTCCTGCCCAGGATCGACAGTATGTCGTGTCTTTTCGTTTTTTCGGACGGACTTGAACCAAATACAGGTTCCAGGCGGCTGTTGGTTAAAATTTCAGCGCGACGTTTCGTCTCTCTTTGTGAGATCCTCCATAATACTGTTGTGGCAGTAAGTGATGGCGAAAAGTTTCATCAGACCAAACAGCTGTCACTGAGTTTGGTCGCGCCCTACTGGGCTGCGAAAATCTGGTTCCCAGATCTTCTCGATCTCGCTAGGTTCAAACCCCCGGATCTACTGCGCCTTCCTCACAGCGAGGAACTACACCTTGGTATTAGAAACTTTAGGCTTAACGCCTAGGTTGCTCAAAGCCTCCTCACTACAAAAAGAATAAATGTTTTGCTGTGGCCATAGCCAACACTTCAAAAGTCGAGTTTTCCCAAGTCGCAGAGCTTCACACTTTCACATGCGACTCATTCGCCGGTTACAAAATCTTTTTTATCCATCCTTGGGTTTTCTCGGGTTCATCTCTGAGTCCCTATCTAACTGCGATAGGTACTGTAGTTTCTGATCAGCCAGGGGCTGTCTCACCATTGTTCCCGTACTGTTACAACTACTTCGTTTTTTTCCTGCGGGTAAGGCTGTGGACAAAGCCCACACCCCAAAGGTAGACTTGGTTGAATTTTACCACTTACGCCAAGTCGCAGGGCTTCACACCTTCACATGCGACTCCTTTGCAGGTTCCAGAATTTTTCGATTCATACTAGATCGTTTGAGACTTTAACATAGTACTTGAGCACCTGACGACCAGCGCTTACGAACCGTTAAAGACGGTGTCGTTTGCAGCTTGGACGTTCCAAATTGTGTTTTTCCTCTCCCTTGCTACGGCAGCGCGAGTCTCGGAGATTCACGCAATCGATATCGTGCATATTACGTTTGATAATCGGGCTCACAGAGATGTTCACTGAGATGGGATTTCTCGTCAAAATTCATTTACCTGGTCAACCCAACCGGTTGTTTCATATCTCCTCTATATCTGCTATTCTGGGCCCACAGGACATTGCAGATTTCTCATGTTATCCTGTCCGAGCATTGCGTATTTATATTCAGTGCTCCGAAGAGCGCCATGGTAAACATAAACAGCTGTTCATTCCATTATCAAATGACTCTCGATCGGAAATATCTCGATCGACAGTTTCACTTTGGCTTCGGACAATGATCCTTCGAGCCTATGAAGCCAAAGGTATACCACCTCTGGCGTCGGTTTATCCCCGCGACGTGAGAGCTCTTGCTTTCAGCCTCGCACTACCCCGTAATTGTTCGTGCAATTATAAAGGAATGTTTCTGACGTTCTTTAGGGATCGAAATGGAATTTTCCAAAGTGTGCCTTGAGGCACCTGAACCCAAATGTAGGTGTGCCCCAAGAAAATTAAAGTATGCCATCAATTTTAATTGATGTAATTAAAAAATGAATAACTTCATGAAATGTTTGTTGTTTGTTTATTTAAGAGTTTTAGTACTTTATATATTCGCTACTTAGTGCAATAATATGTTCATCGTTTGCTACGTGGTTTTCCAATTTACTTGTTCTAAATCCTTGTGAACCCGTCACAAAATGATTTGGTTTTCCAATACGACCCATGGGACGGCCAAATGCGAGACAAACTTTGCAAAATAGCAAGTCCTTCTGTCGATCACACACAAGCCAATCTTTGTATTTCAGAAGTGGCCAGCTTTGAGAAATACCTCTTGTTTTCACTTCTGTCTTTTTCTCAGTTTCTGACGATTCCCCAATCAATGACAGGTTCAGGATTTGCCGTGCTAGTGCCAGCGATAGGATTGCAGAGATGGCCAAATATCATTTAGGTGTGGCAGACAACAGGTCTTGCAAAACCATAGACTTTACCAGACCTCAATTTGTCCGGTCAGACCTAACAAAACCTCTTTACACCATGTTCGGCATTAATTAGTTTATTTCATCTCATTTATATATAGTGTAAAACAGACACTGACAATAGTTAACTGAAAAAATATCTGTAATCACAAACACTTAAATAATTAAATAAATTAAACTTTTCATTCTCTGTTTTTATAAAACTTCACGGTACTCTCATACCATAGGGCTCGAAAGTAATATTTTTTTACAATTGTTTTCTTTAACGTTTATTTTAGTGAACATATTCACATTGCAATGTCATATTTTTCATGATATCAACTTAATTCTACCATACACATGTTACTTATATCGTTTAGTGTTATGCTACGTTCTGATTCAGAATGATTTTTAACACAAAACTGTTTGTTGACTTGTTAAATTTTGTTGAAACTTGTATTACTGAAATTGAACTAAAATTATATTTTGAGACTTTTTCCAAGAAAATTCAGAAAATTCAATCTGTGGTAGATGAAAACTACATCGTATGATCTATAAACTGTCATGCATGCCAATGTTGCTATCAAACTTTGCTTTGCGTTAAAACCGTTCACGTTTTGAAATATACATACTTAAGCTATGCATACTTGTAAATATATCATGCTTAGGTTTTATAAATTTAAAATCATAAATAAAGCTGAACGAAAACAACACAAATTCCCGGAAATACAGAATGATCGAGGCACAGTTTTACTAGTCTATATCATTAAGATTAATTTGTAATAAACGCTATGCTCAATCTAAAGTATACAGCTTTTAAAAACTGATAATAAAATACATCCATTAAATTATCGTAGTTTGAGTGACAATATATTTATTGCGTTTAATTGTTGTAATATTTTATCAGATGGGATACATGGTCGTAACAATATCACACTTCGTTTTTTCATATAACAGGTTATTTAATTCATCATTACTGTAAATCATTACCTTATATTTGTTTTGTACATCATTTAATTTACTTTGCAAGCACGCACTAACTTTATGAAACTTCATATTACCGAAAAAAATCAGTACCATGCAGATAGTTCAATACGAGATTTACAACCAATTAAAATCATTTTTACATACAACTAAGCATACGAGGGACATTATCAACCAATCGGAGAATGCGTACTATTGTCGTCATGTTTATTATTAGCACCCACGAGGGGAGTCACCAGAATGATGTTGATTGCATAACATGGCTGAATTAACTTGACAGTAGTGATAACTTCGGAATAAGTAAACAACAGGTCAGATCGTAATCTGCACATTAATTAACATCCCCTTTTCTGTCAATTGCATAGTAATGTTTAACAGCACAAAATGCATTCTAAATTACGTGTCGGACCATCGGTCTGCTATAAAGTTATAACACTGCAGACTGCAATGAATTTTGTCTGGTCGGTCCGACGGTCCGTCGAATTTCGCCACGTCTAGGATTGTCCGAAGTCACTGAGTTACTGCCTTCATTCTTGTCTGAATCAGGAAGAGTTATTCAAAATTTAAAATACATTTTTTAACAAATCCAGTGAATCAAGTTCGTGAATTTGTCGTCTGCTTTAGCTTTTTCCTCGAAACAGTAAACAAACTGATCCATAATTCCTAGCATATTCTGTCATGCGAGAGTGAAAACAAAATGGCCGCGCCCATAATAATAATCAACCGTGTATGTTGCAGTAATACAAATAGTTTTTTTTTGTTTTCTGCAGGTTAACAAGACAACATTTTGTTATTTTAATAGTGATACAATTAAAAATAAAGGTAAGTTAAATTTTAGGTGTGCCATAGCGGTACAGCAGAGTAATTTTACACATGCCATATTCAATTGACCCGTGCGCTCTGCACGCAAATAAGGAGAATTTAGAACCCTGCATTTACATATGCTAACTACGGTACTAGGCAATAAAACCAATTACTGAAACTAATTAATCTAATCACAGCTAATATAAATAAAATTAATAAAGCGACATCTGTTTCTTTTTTTTCCTGTTTCTTTTTTTCCAAGCAAAAACTATTTTCTATTTTTTCCGTTTCTTTTTTTCCTGTTACCGGTACTTTCTTTCGCATACCGGTGAACACATGTATGAAGCACTTGCAACCTATATATGTCCTAACAACTTGATGCACTTCGTACTGTATTTGGGGCACACCTAAATTAGGGTTCAGGTGCCTCAAGGCACACTTTGGAAAAATTCCAAAACTTGATGTACGTTATTTTTTACTTACAAAAATGAATGGAAAAATTAGACATTAGTACCGAAAGGTTTTATGACTATTTTAAATATTTTAATAAGGGAACTGGCACTGATGTGATGATAATTTTGAAAATCTGCACTTACGATTATAATACCATATGACTTCTAAAATGCCATTCAAACACATTATTTGTCATTGCTTGATAAAAATTCTGTCCAAATATATGACAAATATTTTATCTATCTAAACATTTTTGAAAACTGTTACTTTTTTTTTTGTTTCTTTTTTTCCTGTTCCTTTTTCTGTTTCTTTTTTCCGTTTCTTTTTTTCCTTTGACTTTCTTTCCTACACTCGTGTTCACCTACCATGTGTTAAGCAAAAAAGTTATAATATTTTATTATATATTTGATCTATTTTGGGCGGTATTAATTATTCCCTGTCGATCATTGAGGATCGTAGTCAACGGCTCACCTGCTGCTCACTTAATATGTTTATGAAAAGTGAACAGCAAGTAAACAGCTTGGGCTCAGAGAGCTGCATATAGCTGTTCACTCTCATTTCCTCAAAAATGGTGTGCAGCACATGTGTAGCTCCAACACTGATAACTTGTTGCTGACTGAACATTTTTATAAGGAACGATATCCTCACTGTTTATTGATTCGCAGTGTCCAGCACATGCGACTCAACAAGTCTCTGGCTGGTTCACTGAATTAGTCTTCATCCCAAGAAGTCTTCAAAAAAAACCTATATTTTCTTTTGTCGAAGTATTATCCTTTTATGTTTCCATTATTCGTTCTTATATTAATACGGAATTGTGGGTTGTACTTGCACCTGGGGTGACCACGTGTTTGTGAGGTTTTGGGTGCATTTGTTTTGACACCAAAAATGGCACTGCACAAAACGTGCTTTGACTGCATGTCGACGCTATCGCTTTTAAACCCGCACTCCCGTTGCGCAGACTGCTTATTTTAATTGGGTTTTTCTACTTGCACTTTAACTAATAGGTGCTCAGAATGTAATTCAATTTCGGAAAGTGAATTCAGCTTGTATCTTAAAGCTTTGGCCAGGAGGCGCCTTTGATAGAAAAACAAGCGAGGAAAGTTAGCCAAATCTACCACAACGAGTGATGTACTCACTATGAAGTTTTATCTGAGGATTCCGCCACTAATTCGCCGCCTCCAAAGTTGCATAATGATTCTGAACACGACTCTGACTCTAATGCGCGTCATCAGGATTCCAGAATTGGGATCTTTCCCATACGTATGGTATCAGACACCCTGACTGCTGCTCAACTCCCTAACCCCCTGATGAAGTTGTCAGTCTCAACTCCTGCCAATCTTCTTGCCGCTACAGTTCCCGCAGAGCTTGCTGACCATCTTTGACGATCTTATGACGTTCGTTGTCGGACGCGGAGGTTGCATCGTGTTCTCGTTTGAGATCTCAATCTCACTCCGGTTTGCAGGACGGTCGTGAGGTTTGTGCCGCTAGGGACGACCGTTTGTCACGTGTTTCTTCACGTTCACGATCGAGATCGGCCCGTTCTAGCACTGCCACATCGATGAGTCAGCCGCCGTCGTTGACTCCGATGCCTGCTCCACTGAAGCAGTTTTATGCTCAACAGGCTCAGCGTGATGATGTTCCTACCTTGAGTAGGTGTTCGGATCAAATCCTGGCTGATTCGATCGCTGCGCAGAGGTGCCTGCAGTACCTGCCGCTCCGCCGTCTAACGCCGATGCTTCTATCCCGATAGTATCGCCGATAGCAAGGCTCCCCGTTAGCAGAAATTTTGCATTAGGGAATTTCCTTCGTCTCTTCAACTGCTGCCGCCGACTAGCTACTCTAAACTTGTAGCAGATATGGATTCGTCCTTTGCGCACGCTGTCTCGTCGACCACTTTCTGCCGTCCGCAAGCTAGGTCAAAGTATCTGCTCTATGACGTGCTGTAAACTGCCCCTGTCCAAAAAGATCTGGACTGGGCAATGCTGATGCAGAGTAAGACCCAAACTTATAAAGTGGAGGATAAAACTGTGTCGGCTCTCAAAGATATGGCTCGCCACATGCTCCTGCCTCTAAGAATCTTGTCGCATTTACAGGAATGCGCCGCTACCACCCTGTCCTTGCGAGTTGTCTAACGATAATCACAAACTCCTGGCCATGTTTTCCTTGATAGGAAAACATGTCCAGGATGCATTTGATCACGCACATTACTTGTCGGCGCAGCTAACCTTGCGTAGAAGGCAGGGCTTCCTATCTAACGATGATCTTCCTGAGTGCTCCTAAGAAGCCGGTGGTCATCTCCAAACTTGTTTGATGGCCAGCTGCTGTCAGTTTTGGACAAGATGTCCTCGGAGTGCCAGCTGCAGCTGGTCATCTCGACTATCTAGAGTCAGGCTAAACAACAGCAGAAGGTTCCACGCCGCACTCGGGGTTAGCTTTCGGCATCCTGCGAGACAGGTTTCTTTCTCTAAGAAGAGACGCGGCAAGTCTTTTCCTTATGGTAGGGGAAAAAAATGAAAGGTTGGCTTCATCAATTCCTTTCGACCCCCAGGATGTTTCCTTCCTGGGTGTCCCTGTGGGGGGTCGGTTGAGGCGTTTTTTTTACCCGAATGGCGTCTATTAGGAGATCCCTTCGTCGTGCAGACCCCTTCAACACCACGTATCTGGCTCGTCCGTACTCGTTTTCGATGGTCTCCCTAGCCTCACTAAGGAGACTTGTCCATCCGGACGACTATCTGGTGAAGACCTTCAAGACGCCTATTTCCACATTCCCCTCCATCCGGATTACAGCAAGTACAGGAAGTATACCGGGGACTTCACTACCAGTGGGCAGTCATATTGTTTGACATTTCCACGGCCCCATTAATATTTTCACAGGTTATAAAAGTGGTCGTGGACTTTCTTCATCGCCAGGGGATCAGGATTGTCTTTTATCTCGACGACGGGTTGTTAGCTCACCAGACCCAAGTGGGACTTCGGTCTCGTCTTGCTGTCGTTCTCGGTCTCCTTCGACGGCTGGGATGGCTTGTTTATCCTGTCAAGTTCGAGTTGACTCCGGCCACCGATCGGCACTCATCGGGATTCGGTTTCAGACCGAGTTGAACCTTCTCAAGGTTCCCGGCGACCGTTGGTAAAAGATCCGGCACGAGGTTTCGTTTCTTTTGCGAGTCACAGTACTTCGTTGGCAGGAAGTCGCTCATAGAAAGTCGACTTCATAAGGCGACTCTTCCACAAGTTGCGAATTACTTAATCCACTTACGATCCTCTCGTCATCTCAAGGGCTCCACTCTCAGTACCTATCTTGCTGCGAACGCCTTACTCGCGTCCCTGAACTCCTGAAACTGCTCTGTTCCTTTAGAGTGGAAGACCACTATCGTCGGTTTGAACCGCTGGCGTGGAATTTAAACCTTGTCCTTGAACACCTTACGACGAGTGGTTACGAACCACTGAAAACAGTTTCGTTTGAAGCACTGACATTTAAGACAGTTTTTGACATTTGACAACCATCCCCACAAAGACACTCACCTGAAAATGCGTTTTGATTTTTTAGCTAAAAATCAACTTCCCAGTGAGCCTGATAGGCATGTTCATATTGCCTCTCTCTCCGCTATTCTGGGTTCCCGTGACATCGAGGATTATTTTGTTGTCCTATCCATGCGCCCGTATTTATATTCAGCGTTCGAACGAACGCTGTCCGACGCACTGACGGTTGTTCATTCCACTGTCACAGTCTGTTCGATCAGAAGTTTCCCGTAAGACAATTTCGCACTACCTTCGTAAGACTATTCTATGAGCCTACGAAGCCAAGGGTTTACCCCCTCCGGCTTCTGCTTACCTCCATGAGGTGTGAGAGTTATCTTCTACGTTAGCGCTCAACCGTAATTGCTCTGTTGTTAACGATCTGGTATTCTGCTAAATACAGTCGATCACGTGCCCTGATCGTTCTCTGTGTGCCATCGCAATCATATGTCTGTGCTTGCCCTGACTGGGTTCTGTCTTCTTGTAGAAAGCCCAATAAGAATGTGCGAGACGGGCCTTCACTAATTTGGTTCACGCTTGCTGGTTGGTTCGTAATTTTCATTATGGCCATCGCCTGGCATTCTCGAGCCCTCCACCTCAAACTTATTCTGTTTTCACAGATAATAGCACTTTGTTCTTATGGTAATTGAATAAAACGTTCATTTTTTAAAGTAAAAATTCTGTTTTTTTTAAATTCAATTACCGTATGAACCCTTCCCTACCCACAGTCCCCTGGTTTTTTTTCCCGACAATGCTAGTCTGTTGCTTATGGAGGAGGCTCACAATAATCAGTGAGGATATCGTACCGAGGGAAGGCAATCGTGGATCGGACACAAAGGGGGACAAGCAAGTAAATTTTGATTTCCATCTAAATAGATTCGTGGGTGATCGAGATTCTACAAAGAATAGCACTTTGTTCGTATGGTAATTGAATTTAAAAAAACAGAATTTTTACTAAAAAAATTATTTTTTAGAAAAAGATGAAAATCAAATTTTAAACCTTAAAAAATAAAACTTTTTCTTCGATTCGCAAAATAATGACTGATCCACTTCTTAAAAAAATTGAAGATAATAATTGTGAAATTATTTTGAATTATTTGAGAATATGTTCTACCAACAGATTGAGGATGGAGAAAAACGTTGTAATAAAAAAGCTGTCTGTGTTAGTGGCGGCCTCGGACCAGAGCTTCATGCCGGAACTGATCGTAGTATCTACTGGGAGAAGTTCGAGAGCGCTTTGTGAACTGAAGGAAGTTCGTGTCGCAAAGTGAGGATTGAGATAAGTCTCGACAGTGAGATAAACTAGTGTTACTAACCTTTAAAGTGCTGAGCACAAGATTTGCTCATTTTAGTTGTCAATTTCCAACTAAAACAGGCTGTTGAAAACCTATCTTGCGGTAATATGTTTAAAAAAGCTCCTACTTGAGCTACATAGACGTTTATATGCTAACGAAGGTAATAACATAACCATAACATTTAAGGAGATGAGAGTTCTGTTGGTACGTCAGGATGAGCATAAATTATAATTTTGCGCAAAAAATTCATGTTCTTGTGATGACTAGAATGAAAGCCCAGAAGAAATTTGTGATTCATTATAGTTGTTATTATTGTCACCTTTCAATATGCATTTTTATAACAACATATCCTGAAATAATTGTCAAATTGTTTAAAAGTCTTTCATAATTTTTATGTTTCAGAGATTTCACCGGGGAGATTGTACTGTTAAAGAATATCAAAGTATTTTATCCAGGTATGCAAGATTAACCCTTAAAGTGCTGAGTTGATTTCAACCAATCTTTAAACTGTGAACACCTTGTGCTGTTGAAAACCTATCCTGTGATAATTTAAAAAATGTAGGTAAAAATGATTAAATTATAAGGGAAAAAAAGGATTAAATTATTATGTCCATTTATTTATTTTTCAGTGATTCAAATCAACATAAAGCGTTGCCATAGCGATGGCTGTGATACACGTATTCATGGAATCAAAACAGTAGGATACAGGTACTAATTTATTTTATTAAAATATTGAAGTCATTTTGAGGGTATGAACTTACTTCAACTGTGAAAATATCAACAACCTGAGTAAGACGGTTAAGATGTCCCCGTTTGGTAAC
>JAULCD010146938.1:0-11091 GCA_032361085.1 Calliostoma canaliculatum
GGAATTTAATAACTAAAATCTGCAAATGTTGTGCTCAGGTTTTCAGCTGCAGTAGATGATACAATGTTGTTGTTTTTTGTCATTATGACAATAAAAAAGATAGGGTCCGTCCTATAATGGAGGCACGGTCGGGTAATCGGAAACACAACATTTTTTTTTTTGGCCTTATGTGGAGTTGGGCAACCAATCGCCAGCACTGCTAGGGTCGGTGTCTGAATGGCTAAAGACCTGGGATGCTCAGTGCTGTCGATTTGGGGCCTGTTTATAAAGTCGTGTATAAGAATCCTGCAATGAACTCATCTACGCAATGTGATACAATATTCACTTTGTTTAGATAGTGTAATTTTAAATATAACATATGTTTAATTATGTATATGTATCTCTATGAATGACAATAGGTCTAGTTGTGTATGATGAATGTATTTGAAGAAAATGTATTTGATCAATTCTTTTAGGGACATTTTGAAGTGATGGTACATAATTCACAATTTCTTGGAGGTCGACATCTGGTTTGTTCGTAAGTTCACAATGTTTCGGGGCATATGTTTGCACCTTCATTCACCTGATGGAACAGCAATCATATGCCCCGAAACATCGGGAATTTACTTACAAACCAGAAGTTGACATCCAAGAAATTGTAAACTAGATATTGTATTCACTAGTATAATATGCATTCTCTTGTTTGATGATATATTCGTATGTAAACTATTTACCTGTGTGACAATGTGTTCCTTGCATGGTAAACTATTTCAATGTATGACAATGTATGATGATGTATACGTACATATGTATTTATTTCATTACTTATTCTGTTCCAGGAGGCCTCCAGGCTATAGCAGAGCTGCTGGAGGTGGACCATGAAGCCAACGGTCCCACGACAGAGCAGTACAACATCACGATGCGGAGGTACGCTTGCATGGCGCTGACCAACCTAACGTTCGGGGACGGCACCAACAAGGCTCTGCTCTGCTCCATGAAGGCCGCGATGGAGGGACTGGTGGCTCAGCTGACGTCTCCCAACGAGGATCTGTGCCAGGTGGCCGCCAGTGTGCTGCGCAACCTCTCCTGGAGGGCCGACCTGGCCAGCAAGAAGACGTTGAGGGAGGTGAGCGCCGTCACGACGCTGATGGCTGCAGCTATGCAAGTGAAGAAGGAGTCCACCTTGAAGAGTATACTAAGTGCCTTGTGGAACCTCTCCGCACACTGCACGGAGAACAAAGCCGACATCTGCGCGGTCCAGGGCGCGCTGGAGTTCCTCGTCAGCACGCTCACCTACAAGAGTCCCTCCAAGACTCTGGCTATCATCGAGAACGGCGGCGGGATCCTGCGGAACGTGTCGAGTCACATCGCGGTGAGGGAGGACTACAGGAAGGTGCTGCGCCTCCACCTCTGCCTCCAGCTGCTGCTCAAACACCTGCGCTCCACGAGTCTCACTATCGTCAGCAACGCCTGTGGGACGCTCTGGAACCTCTCGGCGAGGTGCCAGGAAGATCAGCAGGCATTGTGGGAAATGGGAGCAGTGAGCATGCTCCGTAACCTCGTCCACTCCAAGCACAAGATGATTTCCATGGGAAGCGCTGCTGCCTTGAAGAACCTGTTGTCAGCCCGGCCGTCCATGAAGAATCTGGACCTGGAGCGGATCTCGGGATCAAACCGCCCGGGACTCCACGCCCGCAAAGTGCGAGCCCTGGAGCAGGAACTGGACGAGAACCTGGCTGAAACATGCGAGAACGTGGAGAGTCCGAGGAACAGTCCCACCGAGACGAAGAAGGACAACGTGTACTCGCGCCGCTTCTCAGGAGACAACATTGTGGTCTTCCCTGTGTCGGAGACAGAACCACGGCGACCGATGATGCGAGGACACATGGAGCCCCGGTCGGGCAGCATCGACAGTGCAGGGGTGGATGGGAAAGTCCGGTCGCCCCAGCGTGTCGCTCGGTCCGGGAGCCAGGACAGTGTGGGCAGCACGCACTCAGACATCTCGCACGACCGGTCACGTGCTCACACCATGCTGGCGAAGAGCTCCCGGTTGCTGCACGAGCGACAAGCTTCCAGTCTGGACAGGAAGGTGCAGAGATTCAACTCGGACAGCTGCTCCGTGGATCGCACAAGGATTCCTCCAAATACTCGTATTCTGAAAGTCATGCAGGAAGTGGCAATGCATGCTGGTCTACCTGCAACAACAGCCGCAGAGCCGGACAATCAACGAAATGTCCGAGCCCTTGCTTACCAGGCGGCACAGCTGAAGGGAGGTAACTCTGCCAACCAACAAAGATGTTTGGTAGATCAGTTCAGTAAAAAGACATTAAACTATCATGGACAAGAAGTGTTTAGTGGCCAGAAGAGAAACAATGTGGACCTAGTAAGCACAGAGGGAGACGACCAGCCGATCAACTACAGTCTCAAGTACCAAGACACCTCCGCAACCCGGGCAGATCAGCTCAACAACCGACCTCAGGTCAAAGTGGGGAACTTCATGAATCAAACAATGATGCCCAGAGCAATGCCAAACATGGTGCACAACAGATTCCCTGCTCCACAACACTCTCGGGGTGCGTACGAGCCCAGACATCGCAACGTTGGCTCTCACCAAGGTATACCATCTCAATATGGAGCGTACGCTGAAACAGATATCGACATGGATGACCAGCCCACCAACTTCAGTCTCAGATACGCAGAGAATGATGAGGAGACGTACCAGGACCAGCCGATAAATTACAGTGTCCGCTACCATGACGACGACAGCCGCTACCAGCCACCAGCCTCGAGATACAAGCAGCAGGAAGAGCAGACTGGCTTCCAACCTGCAGAAGGGCTCTACAAACCGCCTGCCGAAAGTCTACACAAGCCACCAGCGGAAGGTCTCTACAAGGCACCTGCAGAAGATCTGTACAAACCTCCAGCAGACAGTTACCAACCCGCCGAGACCGAGTCAGACGCCCAGAGCAACTTTCAGCAGCCAGAGGAGGAGGAAGAGGCGGACCCACACTGTGCGGACTGTAAACTGGAGGCAGCTCGCAGGACCAACGAGAGAATTGATGAATACATGCCGAGCTTCTTCCTGGACGACCAAGTAAAGACATTCTGCACCGAGGGCACTCCTTACCTCTCGACCGCGACCTCCCTGACCGACCTGACCGGGAAGATTCAGTATAAAGAGGAGGAGGACAAGAAGCAAGGAGAGGAAGAGGCCAACGAGAACAGCTTCGAACCGGAATCAACTGCGTCTGCGGCTCACTACAGCAACACGTACGATGAGGAGACGAGTGGGTCGGGAAGCAAGACGACCGACCCAGGAACAGGTTCCACAGTCGTGGGGAACCCGGACACAACAGTCAAGTTTTCCAACCTCTCGGTGCAAGTTGACGACTCTGCCGTCCCAGACCAGTCGTTCCATTCCCCGACGGACCTGATCGCGCCCTTGGACCAACCCAAGACGTACTGTGAGGAAGGGACCCCGGTCTGCTTCTCACGGGTCAGTTCACTCAGCAGCCTGCACAGCTCCGAGGCCCGGGAACTGCCGGACCGACATCCCATGGTCCTGTCCAGTATCGAGGAGTCGGACAAATCAGAAAGCATGTCTGTCTCTGTCATTGAGAACGCAGATGCCAGGAAAATCTTGAAAGATGGGTCGACGACCCCAGGAACTGCTGAGGTTGTTGAGAAGGAGCACAAGACCGTGACGTTCGACGACCACCACCACATAGAGGAGACCCCACTCATGTTCTCTCGCTGCAGCTCTCTCGGGTCACTCAGCAGCTTCGACGTGCAGTCGGTGCACAGCTCCATGATCAGCGAGTACAGTCGGCGGGCCAGTGAAGTTGTGTCTCCCAGCGAGCTGCCTGACTCGCCCAGTGAGACAATGCCGACCAGTCCCAAACCTGAACCAGAGGAGAAAGTGGAGGAGGACAAACCGAAGGACTTCACCCAGGAGTTTGTCTGCGACTCTGACGTCATCACTCCTACTAAGAACCTTGCTGCTCTCATTGCCTCTGAGGTGATATCTCTGGGCAGCAAGCTGGAGGCGCCAGTGGTGTACGCAGACGAGGGCACCCCGCCCACAATGTCGGACACACAGAGCATCCTGAGTGCCCTGACTATTGATGACGACGGCAGCGTGTGCAGGAAGCTGGAGACGGAGGACAGCGTGGTGGAGGAGGTCCGAGTCCTCGAGGAAAACTCCTCCATGTCGGAGGTATCTGAAGGGGAGGAGGACATCCTGGCACAGTGCATCAGCTCCGCCATGCCACTGCCAAACAACTCAAGTCGCAAAATGAGGAAAAGCTCGTCGGACAATGCAATTAAGAAGAAGTCGAGTTTACCCAAAATAGACAATCTTGGCTCTGCTACAAAATCAAAACTGCCCACCAAAGTCAGCAATATAACAGCTGAAGCTTCCACCTTCAACAAACTTCCATGCAAGGATCAGAAGTCTCCATCGAATAGACAACACGATGTAAATGTGACGCCCAGTAAGAATCTTAAGTCTCCCACCAAAAAGTCACCAGACATGTCCCCCACCAAGAAGACACCAGACATGTCCCCCACCAAGAAGACACCAGACATGTCCCCAAGATCTGTGTCAAGTTTGTCTAAGTCCCAGAGACCCGCTTCCAAAATTGCACAAAGCACAGCCAAGTCTCCATCTCGCATCACACAGACAGTTCCACGATCACCGCAGATAGCTGTTAGACCTCAGCGAGCAAACCAAACTTCTCAAAATCCCAGGTTTCAGCAACCTTCACAGAGCCAAAAGCCTGGTCATGCAGGGCCAGTTCGACTCTCGTTCACTCCGACTAAAGCCACCCATGTGCCAAGCTTCTCACAATATGCCAACAATATGCAACAACCTTCCACCCCCAAACATGCAGAGTCTGTTGTGAGTCAGCAGCACTCCACGCCCAGACAGTGCACCAGTCAGCCGGTCCACGATGTCAACACCTTTTCTCCAGACTTTTACTCTGACACGGTGACGACGTACGCTACTGAGGGAACACCGCTGAACTTCTCCAACGCCAACTCCGTCAGTGATCTCAGTTCTCTCTCCTTCGATGAAGCATCTGTTCACTTCAAGGATTCACCCGGCCCAGCTCTTCCACCAGACGATGCTAAATCAGACAACAGCTCCCTCTGTGAGGAAACAGATGAACTACTAGTCTCTCAGGTTATCCAAGCTGCCATGCCTAAAAGTAAAGTAGCCCGTCGCCTTGACATGAACAACCGAGTGGTGATAGATCGCCAGGCAGAAGGTGCGGAGGACACAGCACAGCCCAGTCAGAAGCCTGGTGTGTCGGCCGTGCAGCCCGTCCCCCGAGCTGTGGTGCAGCCCGTGTCAGTCTTCCAGCCTCAGAGAACCTCCAGCCTCGCTGTGTCCTGTCCTGTTCCCAAGTCCAGCGATGGAGCCGATTCGCTGAAAACTTACGATGTTGAAGGAACTCCCCTCAACTTTTCGAATGCCACTTCTCTGAGTGACCTGACCATCGATTCGGTTGATGACGTGTCGCGATTCAAACATTCACAGACAAGTGGGGCTAAGTTTTCCAACATGTCACCGGCTAGCCATCCCTCGTACCACGGTCCACCGGATCCCTTGTACCACGGTCCAGCAGATGACTCGGTTTTCTATGGAGCAGACTCTGTGGACTCCCCCAAGGTTTACCAGGTGGAAGGAACACCCATCACCTTCTCCAGGAACGACTCTCTCAGCTCCCTCAGCATGTTGAGTGAAGACGTGCACGTGGGCAGTGGGAAGCAGACGGAGGTGTCTGACACGGTGAGCTCCAGCTCCAGCTCCCTGCCCAAGGAGAGACATGTCGTGGGTCAGTCGAGCGAGGAGAGCAGCGTCATCCTGGACCAGACCAACAAGGACGACGACAACTACCGGAAGTATGCAATGGAGGACACGCCGATGTGCTTCTCTCAGAATTCTTCGCTCAGCTCCCTGCACAGTCAGGAGCCAGAAAGCATCAAGGCTGCGGAGTGTAAGGTGACTAGCGACCAGCACAAGGCGTACAAGGTGGAGGACCAGCAGAGAGCGTACAAGGTGGAGGACACGCCCACGGTTTTCTCCAGGAACAGCTCCCTCAGTGAGCTCAGTGTGGAGTCCACAGCCTTCGACGCGACGGAGCAGGCCTTGTTGGACGAGTGCATCAGTTCAGCCATGCCCAAGAGCAGAGTGTGTCGCGGTGAGGACAAATCAAGACGGTTTGTGGCTGGGAAGGCTAAAACTGATAACAAAAGCCAAAAACTTTTCAAGAGTGCATCACTAGAAATTAGCTCTGAAGTAGACAAGTTCACCGATGAGTTTGTGTTCAAGAAGCCCGACAGTAAACTGATGTACTACAGCTGCTCTGAAGCACAGGACCAGACTCTCGCGGACTCGTGGAAAACTCAGTCCAGCTCATCCAAGTCCTCCTCCGACTCGCACTTCGGCTGGAAGAGGTCGCACTCCCAGGACAGCGAGTTCTTCCACAAACAGAAGAAAGAAAATTCAAACAGTGAAACCGCAAATCAGAACCAGCCCTTTCGTGGGTCGGTTGGCGCGCTTCAGGAGACGGCTGCGTCGTTTGATAACCGCATGTTGGAGGAGGCACAGGCCCTCGGGGAGACGATCCTCGCAGCAAGCTGCGACTCGGCCGCCTCAGTCACAGAGAAGATGGACAGCGAGAAGTCGCACTTAAACGATAGCTTTATTAAAACCATGGCTCTAACTCAGTCCCAGTGCACGGAGCCCCCTCCAGAAGACGGGCTAGATGCCTCGTTTCCCACCGACTACACAGAGGTGTTTGAGAATGATACCGACACAACTGTACTGAGCAACAGCGCCGCAGAGGAAACTGTGCTGTACAATGGCAGAGAGAACTCAGGGTCATTCGAGGAGGAGATTTCCCCAGAAGACATTCTACTGCTGGAAGAGAATGCGAGCTTGATTGTGTCAGAACTTTCGACCAACCAGATGTCGAGCAGTGGCTGCGATGACGACATGTTCATAGAGCACGAGACTCTTTCGCTCGTCTCCAATGACTACATGTCTGATACAGCTTCAGAAGTGTCCATCTCCTGGTCCAACACCTCGGAGAAACTCAGCGAGTACTCGGGCTCCACCATATCTCAGGCTGAAGGGTCGGTCTCATCACAGAAAGGACCCAAAATTCTGAAAGATAAGAAGGGACTAAACCCTGCGAACAAGACTGACGTTGGGGCAGTTCGTGGTCGTCGGAAACCTCTGTACAAATCCCCTGCTTCCTCTGTGCGATCTGCTTCTATCTCCAAGTCAGAGGTTTCCACGCGGACGTCGCGCTCACTGCCTCCAAATCGACCTCCAACCTCCCGCGGTCCCCCACCGACAACAGGAGCAAAGAAAGCATCACCAAAGTCTCAAGTGCCAAGTGCGACCAGCACCCCGAACAAAGCAGCTGCAAACACTCGCCGCCTGTCGAAGAGTCCAGCGTCAACAAACAGAAGCAGTTCCGCCTCCGGTATTCCCAGGTCTCCGCTATCGAAAACAAACCCAGCTGTGAAAGGAACACCTCCGAAGGAGCCGAAGACCAAGACAGATCGACCAAAACCACCAATCAAACAGGGCACCTTCACCAAAGATTCCTCCTCTGTGATGGCTCCAACAATAGACAGTGAAACAGATGCAAACTCCACGGAAGGAGTCAAACTCCGCGAGAAGAAACCGTCGCCCTCTGCAAGTCAGCGGAACTCTGGAAGTTCTGGACGAAGCTCTGGCGGAAGTCCTCCTGAAGCTTGGAGCAAGGCTCTGGATGGGTTCAACTTCATCGTGGACACTTCACAGGAGAACGGTTACACTGCACCCTACAAGCAGATCCAGATGCAGAAACATGCAAAAGATGGACCAGGGGCCTTGAAACGAAACACGACCACCCCAAATGGTAAGAAGCCCTCTAATATTGCTCGTCCAGTCGCGGGGCAGGCCACACCTCCACGAAGCAACAGCAAGACCAATCTGAGCAAAACCAACAGTGGCTCAAACCTGCGTAAAACCAGCAGCGGGACCAGCCTCACAAAGACCAGCAGCGGCACTAGCCTTACAAAGACCAGCAGCGGCACCAGCCTCACGAAGACCCAGAGTGGGTCAAGTCTCACAAAGACCAGCAGTGGCACCAGTCTGTCTAAAATCGGCAGTGGCTCGTCCCTGAACAAAGGCGGATCAGCATCAAATCTAAAACGACAGGAAGGTAAATCTGAGCTGAAGAAATCTGACAGCAATGCTAGTTTGAAAAACACCTCCAGACCAACCACACCAAACGGAAGACGGTCTTCAAACTCAAGCATCACTGGCAGGAAAACCGACGCATCGCCCCCTTGTAGAGCGCCACCTAGTGAGAAGAAGACTGCAACCCCGACTTCTGACAAGAAGCCTCCGACAGGGGGGAAGAAGCAGGTGCCGAGCAAGGTGGCCTCTCTGTGGGAGAAGGAGGAAGGAGACTCGCCGCCCTCCGCATCAAGACTCCCGGTGGCCTCGGCAGCCAAGACGAAGCGCCCCACTAAACCCAGTGGGCTGCCAGTAACTCCATCAAAACCAAGTGGGCTACCCACAGCTTCCACAAAGCCTAAAGCAAACAGGCCTCCACCACCCAAGAGAACTGATTCACTAGCCAGAGACAATGTGCCCAGGGAGGGAATCTCCAAGAGCAGCACCTACGACAAAATCACGGCTGATCTAGATGCAAGCAGTGTTCCCAACTCGGACGTGAACGTGGACACGGATACTGATGATGCGGAGATGGATCTGAACATGGCCTTCCAGGAAAGTCCCTCGGTGACCGTTGCTGATGAAGAGGTGCCGGAAGCAAAGCAGTTCATCACAAACGGAGTCACGTTTGGTCTGGGAGAACTCCACTCCAACACAATCACCGACATGTCTAATCTGTCTTGTTCTGTTGACTCTCTGGACGATATCTCCATGCACTCGCTGCCGGTCAACAGCGGCACGTGGAAGAAGAAGAGGTGTGAAGGGTCACTGACGCTGCCCAACGCTGACGAGACGTGTCGCTCTGTGCCTAGTTCACTCTCCACCATAGTCAACCAGTCCTGTGACGACTCCATGATGGACACGTCTACTGGGTCGGCTCTCTGGCGGCGATACGCTGATGACTCTGGCCCGACCGGCGAGCCACAGATTTGGGTGAAGCGGGACAGCAAGAAGGACGGAAAAACAAAATCAAAAGGCACAAAAAAAGAGTCCAAATCAGTCGCCCAAAGTATCAAGTTGACGCTGTTTGGAAAGAAACCTGGCCTGGGTAAAATCTTTGGGTCCCAGAAGCAGAAGAAGAAGGAGGAGGTGAAGGCGGTCGAGAACTGCCGCAATCTTCTGGCCAACCCGAAAGCTGGCACGTTGTGGCAGGAGTCGCGGACCAGTCCCTCCGCCATCGTGCCCCCCTTCAACTACAGCCCGCCAGCCAACACGCCCCGACCAGAGCCTGCCACGCTCACCAACAACCGGACGGACGTGTCCACCACCGACATCATCATCACAGACAACAACAAGAAGGCTACGACGACGACAGCGACACAGCCGACACCAGGCTCGAAACATGCTACCAAAACAGAGATGTTGATGGCTCGGCGTCGCCAGTCGTACCTGAACAGTTCCATAAAGATTGACGAGAACTCCGTGGAGGAGGAGGGCAAGAGACCCTGTATGGTGACGACCGTCTGACGGAAAACATCGTTGCACTGAATGACTCTTGTTCTAGGTGTTCGTTTCACAATGATATTTGGGCCATGGAAAGTGCATAGACTATATGCCACTTGTCCATTAAACTCATTGCCTAGTGACGTGTTTCATGAGCCTGCTGTGACAGTTTTGTGAAGCAGGTGCCCGGAGATAAAGCTGCACAGTTGGACTGACTGTAGTTTGTCTCGTTGTGACTTGTGCTAACTGAGAACTCTTGTAGGAGACAGGTTCAAGGCACATAGACACGCAGACTTGTGTTTCTGATAAAGATTTGTGTGTGAAGACGGGGCATCTCGTCGTCAGTCTCGACCCACCTCGGAGTGCTTTAATACTGTGTTTTTAAAATATTCTCACCATGAATTTTATGCCGTTTTGACTATGACAAACATAACATATGTTCTATTAGGGATCACACTTTCTGAAAAAGTGAATATTTTATCACTTTGTATAGTTGAGTCTCGTGTGGTATTCGTACCTTTAAAATAAGGTCCCAAATCTTCAGCGCTGAGCATCCAAGCATTTCAACCATGCAGCCACTGAAATTAGCGAATGGTTAAAATACTTGGATTCTGCCTGCTCAGATCTCACCCACGTAATGTGATAGAATATTCACTTTATCAGATAGTGTAATCACACATTTTGTATCCTAACCGTGTTGTGTATCAGGTTGATCTGTCGGTGATCGACGCAGACCCTTGGAGTGTTGAGCGCATTGGTTTTTTAAATGTCCAAATTTCCACCTAAATAGTAAATTTACCACATCGTAAATTAACTTTCTTAGCGGTTTTGTTAATTTACAAATGACTAATCGCGTAAAATGTACACTTCACAATGATAAACAAGGGTTTCTTTGGTAAGTGCACAGTTTACGACAATTTGGGTCATTTGTTAAAACTTGCCCAGTCTTGTGAAAGATTTACGTGGTAGAACTGAAGCCGGCACTCTGAGAGTTTAAGTGTTCACCTCCAGCTTGTCTTCTGTGTTTATATCAATGTTGTGATCTCTGCCGATATTCTTCCTGTATATAGTCCGCCATCCTGGGTAAAGCCAAGGCAATTACTCTCGCTACCGCCTACGTTACATTACCCTGGGAAGCATCGGCGGGTTTCTGCCGATTTGGATCATCATCGCTATCATCCAATCAAACGCTAAGCACAGCAAACACTGTGCAACCAATACAAATTTTTTTTTTCAAATTTAAATTTCACATCACTCACAAAGCTATTGATGTTGGCAAGAGTTACGTCCTTTGAACCCAGCCCGAGAGCAAAGACGTGTCATCGCATTGGATAGCTATTTTTACCGACGCGTAATTCAAATCGGCAGAAACCCGCCGATGCTTCCCAGGGTAATGTAACGAAGTCGGTAGCGAGAGTAATTGCCCT
>JAULCD010147049.1:0-11091 GCA_032361085.1 Calliostoma canaliculatum
TCTCCAGGACCTCTTCTTGACGTGTTTATTCCACGGACGTATGAGAACCACACGTTTGTCTGCAAAAACACCGAGCTTATCTCCAAGCACCTGCTGTGTGATGGGGTCAATCATTGTCTGGATGGCTCAGATGAAGTCAAGTGTGGTAGGTAGACTACTACTTTGAGGTCAATTGTAGCAAATATACTAGAATACTGGGTTCAGAAACCGTTATTGTGGTCAGCTGTGACATGTGTTCAAAAATAATGCGATGATATCAGTGGGGCATGCATACTCGTACAAGCATACTCCATTGAGGTAAATAGTGTAAATAACTACTTCATTGAGGTCAGTTGCGACATATGTATTAGATTACTTCATCGAGATCAGTTACTTATTGTATTGGGTAGTTAAAAAACAATATTTTAATGATTGAACACAGACAAACTGTGAAAACCACACGTCACATTTTAGTTTCATATGTTAGCTTACTTCACCTTATATTTATGACTTAAAGCAAATATTTTGCATACACTAAAGTACTTTCTAAATAAAAAATAAACTAGTTTGCATGTGGCAAGTGAAAATTTTACAAAATATAAACATTGGCATTGGTTAACGGGACCTATTGAAACAATGACATAGATTACGAAGTGGTTGAATCACCAGGGCTTTGTGAAACCAGGTCCACACTACCGTGTAACAATTACCTCACGACACGATTTTATAAACCATGCTACTGGGTCATTGAGTTTGCTTTGCAAATGACAAAATTGTTATGAAATATTTAAGGAAAAACAAGTTTTTTATATAAATTGTACAGTTCACAGTAATTTTGGGCATTTTGAAAGCAAATACATTGGCACAGTATGTATATTAAGCCACTGTGAAGACGAGCTGATAGCTTCATAAGTTTTGTTGAAACACTGGTCAGGTGAAGAGTGTGGAGATGAACAATTCCGCTGTACAAACGGCTGCTGTGTGTCCCTGGTGTACTTCTGTGATTTCTATGACGACTGTGGTGATAACTCGGACGAGAAATATTGCTGTGAGTACAATAATGTATGTGTGTGTGTGTGTGTGTGTATGTGTGTGTGCGTGTGCGTGTGTGCGTGTGTGCGTGTTTCGTGTGTGCGTGTGTGTGTCTGTGTGTGTGCGTGTGTGCGTGTGTGTCTATGTGCGTGTGTGTGTGTGTGCGTGTGTGTGTGTTTGCCTGTCTGTGTATGTGTGCGTGTGCGTGTGCGTGTGTGTGAGTGTGTATGGGTGTAATGACTCTTATAGCAACTCATTGTTCTCACTTCCACTTGGCAACCTTATTCTGTGTTTCTCAAATTACGACAGGGTAGGTTGACAGATTTAAAACAATTTCACATTAGATTTAAAATGATTTCATTGACAAATCAACAGCTTAATTAGCATATCTTAACCAATACATAATTACATCTTCAGCGTATACAGACTGTGCAGCAAACAGCTGGAAGTGTGACAGTGGTCAGTGTGTTAAGAAAGATGCAGACTGCGACCTCGTCTACGACTGCTTCGACAGATCTGATGAGTCCCGGTGTTCAGGTGAGTGCAGTAACAGTTGGATGCCGTAACATGTGAGTAAAATAACGGGTAAGCACTGTAGCATGTAGGTACAGTAACATGTGAGTACAGTAACGTATGGGTTTTAGTGATAGGTGAGTACAAAAAGAGATGAGTACAGTAACATTTAAATACAGTAACAGATGAGTACACTAACATATGAGTACAGTAACAGGTAAGTATAGTAACACGTAAGTATAGTAACAAGTGAGTAGATTAACAGGCGAGTAGAGTAACATGTTCGTATAGGGAGTAGAGTAACAAGCGAGTAGAGTAACAAGTGAGTAGAGTAACATTTCAGTATAGTAACATGTGAGTAGAGTCAGAGGCGAGTAGAATAACAGAATAACAGTACAGTAGTAGATGAGTACCAACTGGCAAGTAGTGTAACAGCCTAGTACAGTATTAGGTGAGTATAGTAACATGTGGGTACAGTAACAGGTTAAAATATAGTAAAACGTGAGTACAATAACAGGTGGGTACAGTAGCATGTGGATATAGTAACAGGTGAGTACAATAACAGGTGGGTACAGTAGCATGTGAGTACAGTAACATGTCGGTAGTGCCAGGTGGGTACAGTAACAGGTGGTACAGTAGCATGTGAGTACAGTAACATGTCGGTAGTGCCAGGTGGGTACAGTAACCGGTCGATACAGTAACATGTGAGTATAGTAACAGGTGGTACAGTAACATGTGAGTATAGTCGTGGCTCGTGGTTTAGTGCATAGCACGATTTATCACAATCAGGCGAAGTTCAGCAAGGTCTTGGTTACCGGATAGGTGGCTCGCTCGGCTTCCTGGATTCCTGAGAGTATCTACGGTAATCGCCCTGCCCCACACTGAAACATAGGTTGAAAAGCTTGTGGTGTCAAAGTTAGGTTAGTGGCTTTGTTCGAAGTGTGCTTCTGTTTACATAGCAGTATAACTGGGTACCTAGTATAGAAGACTTACGTAATGTGATTGCGACTAGTAGGCAGCTTGGGTTGTATACTCCACAGGGAGTTGTGACTGACGCTGAGTGAACATTGGATCCGATGACCAGGGTAATAATATACGCTATGGGCATGCATTCGTGGGTGGATATGGCGCTCTATAAATTATTATTATTTTTATCATCATCATCATTATCATTATCATTATTATTATAGTAACAGGTGTATGCAGTAACCTATAGGTACAGTAACAGGTGAGTACAGTAACATGTCGGTACAGTAACATGTGAGTATAGTAACATGTGAGTACATTAACAAGTAAGTACAGTTACATGTGGATACAGTAACACGTGAGTATAGTCATATGTGAGTACAGTAACATGTGGTTACAGTAACAGGTAAGTACAGTTACATGTAAGTTTAGTAACAGGTGAGGACAGTAACAGGTGAGTTCAGTAATAGTTGGGTTCCGTAACATGTGAGTACAGTAACATGTGGTACAGTAGCATGTGGTACAGTAGCAAGTGAGTTAAGTAACAGTTGGGTACACTAACAGGTGAGTACAATAAATAGATAGAACATCATCAGTGCATTTAAACGTTTTGAATTGAACGCAAAGCTAGTCATGAAAGGCTAGAAATAGTGAGTTTGAAGAACAAGTTTTTATATTGGATTATATTGCAATTATATTAGATTTACAAGATTTATGAAACAAATGACGATAAAACATTAAGGGGACAGTTGTCAATGTATTCCATACCTCTGGCACTACAGAAGAAACACATATATCCCATAATAAGGGCACAACCATTCATATGGCCAAACAGCAAAGTTACCTTGACATGAAAGTAACGTTAATAACGCGTAAACCCCATGTGTTGGCTAGACAGGCACGGTTACGACATTTCATACTCCTTACGAGGCGTCACACGTCATTTTGGGTGCAACACAGCACCAAGTGCCTGGACAGTAGTGGAACGTTGTTGACGTTGACGTAACCTTCGTCCATGCATGTCATACATAATTTTAAAGGGGGACAGGCCCGGACTAGGCGCTGGTCATGGTAATGTGGCGATTCTTTGCTTTTAATGTTAATCTGTAAAAATCCCTGCCCTGTAACACATTGCAATACATGGCAACTTGCAAACGGCAATACTTGAGCTGCTATTATATTGTTCCGGTAGTACTGGCCTGTGACACATCCGGCAACAGCATGTATTTCCGTTCTACCAGTGATGCCTCCCCTCACAATTACATATACACCGTCAAAATTCCATGTCTGATGACGTTAACATCGTGGAAACGCTCGTTTTACCACCACACCATCCTGCGCCTGTCCAAAAAGTCAACAATGAACTTTGACTCCTTTAATGGGCATTTTAAAAAAAAATTAAAAAATTAGAAGTTGGTGTGATGAACAAAAAAGGTATTCTATGGATATCAACTTCTTTATTGCAATGTTTCTGCGACGTTTCAGTGTAGATGCTAACACCGTTATCAAGGAAGTGATATACATACTTGTGAATGTACAGGTTATATACATATTACCTAATTGATGTACAATAGTGAAGAGCAATGAAGTTAATGTTAATAGGGGAATGAGGTGAGTGGTACAGAGAGATTAAGTTTTTGGAGATATTCAGGTTTGGAGCTGATGTTTTGGGCTTTTCAGGTGAGAGTTGCTATGATGCCTCGTTTGACTTTTGGTTGGTAATTTGAGGAATGGTGAAGGTACTGATCTGTATGGGTGGGTTTACGGTAGACACTAGTGTGGAGTTTGTTGTTGACTTTCTTGATCATAGCAACTCTCACCCGAAGAGCCAAAAATATCAGTTCCAAACCTGAATATCTCCACGCCGAACTCAAACACCTCCGCCATGTATTCACCAACTACAATAATTACCCAGCCAGACTAGTAGACACCACCATTACTGCCACCCTTAATTCTAAAATGAAAACCCCACGCCACCGAACAGCTGCATACGCCATCAGCCTACCCTACATTGGTACAGCCAGCCACAAAATCAGAAGATTCCCCAAAGATCAAGCCAATATAGATGTAGTGTTTCAAACCGGCAAAACCCTCCAGAACGCCCTCAAAGCTAATGGCCGACCTACATCAGATCCAGATGAACCCACAGGGGCAGTTTACCAAGCTGCTTGTTAATGTGGTGCTAGTTACATCGGCGAAACATCAAGGTCAGTACCAATTAGGACTAAAGAACACAAAACTTCAGTCCAGAAACAAGACTCTAAATCTGCTATTTCTGATCATATTAAAGACTTCCCTAACCACAATGTCCACTGGGACAACATCAAAGTAATCACCTGCAATCATTCAAACTACAGGATCAGAAAACTCCAAGAGGCCATCAACATCAAAAGATTCCAGCCAAGCATCAACAGGGATCAAGGTTATTACATACCAAATGCCTATTATGAACTGATCACCAAAAAAACTTAATCTCTCTGTACCACTCACCTCATTCCCCTACTGTCGTTTACTATCAACACACTGTCCATGTCACACTGGCTTCCAATCATTGTACCATAACATCAAAGCACTCAAGGCCAATTAAGCATTGTCAATCTATTAATAATAATAATAAGTCATCTTATAACGCGCACACATAGTTCCAAACACTAAGTGATTGCTCACGGCGCATTGCCAATACACAACTAACATATCAACCTTGTCTCTTGTGTAAACATTAACTTTAAAAATAATAAGTCTTTCTTTGGAAGGTGCACAGTTTACAACTATTTTTGACATTTGTAAACCAAACCAATGACCCAAGGTATTGTTGAGATCAAATTGTATGTTCAACTGTGAGTACAAGAGTAGTGATGCCGCTTTGACCAGAAGAAAGGGACGAATTTTTGTCACATTTGTGCCTTTAAAACAACAACACTATTCTTCTAAAAAAAATGTGTTTGTTTGTTTTGTTGTGGTTTTTTTTAAAGCCAAAACAATAAGAACCCAATCTAAAAGAACCAAGCTTTTGTTAATAATTCAGGCAAAGTAATGTCATATTTTCAAGATAAAGTGTAACTATTGTTACAAGACTTCTGTTTGTCTGTTTCAGTAACTGGGATCACGTCCAAACCCTTGTTAATGGTACCAGACTGAGGTGATGGTGGTCAAACCACAACTGAGACTGGAGAAAGAGAGAAATGGGAAACTTCAGGAAGAAGCGGACTACTACCGACTGGAATACCTCAACTGTAAGTTAAGTCACGAACTGGATCAGCAAGAAATAAGTCGGCTCATATCTCGTCCCCAGACCATTGATGGTACCAGACTGAGGTGATGCAGGTCAGACGACAACTGAGACTAGAGAAAGAGAGAAATGGGAAACTCCAGGAACAAGTTAATTTCTATGGGCTGGAATATTTTAACTACAAACTAGGTCACGAACTAGATCAAGAAGAAATAACCCGACTCAAATCGCATTCCCATACCAGACTTGTAGATAAGAAAATTAAATTCTAAGATTCCAAGACAACTGTCATGCCAAGAGTTTCTAGATCCTGAAGAATTGTCGTTAAAAAAGAGTCGAAAAAACATACATTGTTAATAACAAGAATAAAGGGGGAAACAAACAAGCCAAAAGGGAATTACTTCATAAAATACCAAACTCTACCATCAAAGATGACAGAAACACCTTCACAGGAAAGTCAAGACCTCGAAACCTCTCCTGATACATCTGCCACACAGGTTCCTTAGACCTCACCCAGACAGACGATTCAATCCGGACAGAGGCCTGCATCCAAGAACTGACTCTAGTCTCGTTCCTCTGTCATGGAAAATAAATCTCGAGCAATTTCATATGGTCTGCCGTCCAATAGCCGACAGAGTATGCATTTACCTGTCATAACACCTACTGGCTACTTATCTTTAGGAATTGTGCCCAATGGAATAGGAAAATAGGGACAGGAACACTGATCAGATTCATTGTAGCTATACATGTATATTTGTATTTGTAAATTCATCCGTTTTGTTTAATCATCGCAAGATTATGTAGATTAGTGAATAAAATTGTTTCATAAAAATAATAGTTTGTTATTTATTCATTTATTATTATTACTTTTTATTTATTCAATTATTTTCATAAAAGTGGGTTGTTTTTTAAAAGTTTGAAAGAATGTTTGCATATTTGCTTTTGGATTTGCTTCAGACCGTTCAACCTCCATTTGGTAAACGCCAAAGTGCATCCTTCGCCCGTTCCTAAAACGCCGAAGTGCATCCTTCGCCCGTTCCTCAAAGAAATCTTAGCAGAATGGCACCGGTTTCAGAACGATCTCTGTGCAACGACAAGCCATTATCATATTTGAGCACTTTAGTTCAACTTAGCCTAAGATCGCTTTGAGGAACGGTGGCCTGTTTCACAATGCCCTTCTGAAACTAAGATCTTTTTAACCAAGCCACTGAATCGATGGGCTTGATTTACAAATGCCAAAGTAGTTGTTTACTTAAAGGAGAATTGAAGCTTTGCAAACAAACGAACAACAACAATAATAGCAACAACAAAACAAACAAAACAAAACCACACAAAAAACTAGCAACTTTGTCCAAAGATCGTCTTTGCTTTGGTTAAGAATCCTTTGTTTACTGAATGACAAACAACTTGTTTGTGAAATACTCAGACTTTGTTTCGTCGCGTTTTTGAATTGTTTTTTCCCCATCCGTATTTACTCTTCTTCCCTAATGTGATGGTTAAGTGGGTTTTTAAAAAAAAAATATTTTCCATAGTTCAGCAAAATTTGACGGCTGCATCAACAGCAGATGAGTTGAAGGGAGACAATCCACAGTTTGCGACTTATTTGCAGATAACGTTGTCTTGTCCTGAAAGTCTTGCACACTATTTCACAGATGTTTATTCGTTCACGGTTTCAAGATTATCACGCTGCCATTTGTGACATTCAGATTTTATAATCTTGTAAAACGGTAAAAGAAAAATCCCTAAAACAACCCAAAAACATCCCCAAAACAAGCATATCCATCCGTCTATGTATGTGACTGGTGTTAGAGGAAGCACAAACATAATTGTATTGTTTTCATTTGGTTATTGCTTTGTCCGAGTGAAACAGAAAACATCACGGAAGCCTTGTACACTTTCCTTTTTTCATTTTGAAGGTATCTGTCAAATCTGTTTTGCTGTTGCGCTTCTACTGTAATGAGACCAAATCTGCAACACGGAAAATGTGTATGAGAGATGACCAAAACGGTTTTTATAGTAAGTTATTTTGTTAATATTACTGTAACTACTACTACTACTACTACTACTACTACTACTACTACTACAACTGCAACAACTACTATAAATTTACTACTTCTAGTTCTAAAACTACAACGAATACTACTAGTACTATTACAAAAACAACAACAACTACTACTTCTACAACTACTACAACGTTGGGAACATTTTATAGGAGCCACGTGATTCGATCTTATGCTTGTATATTCTCGTTCTACCTGTTGGTGGTCGCCCAATCTGATTAAAACCAGCCAAATTGCTCCGTTGCGCTTTTCTCCACTTTACGTTAGGCCCAGGGCCCCGTTCCCCAAAACGATCTTTGACTAAGTTGATCGAAAATGATTTTTAAAAAACACAAAGTTCTGTGGAATTGTTTCTTATCATAGTTGTACGACTGTCGCAGCGCAGTAATCAATTTGAACCGGTACCGAATGGCATCAGTTCTAAAACGATTCCTTCGCTACGACAGTCGTAAGCCAATGTTATTTTTTCGCAACTTAGCCTACCATCGTTTTGACGAAAGGGGCCCTGATCCGCAACGTTTGGAACTGGTTTTAATAATATTGATGGTCAGCTTAACATCTTTATTTTAAAATTAAATCACACACACACTTACACACACACACACACACACACACACACACACACACATTTACAACAGTGATATAAGCTAACTGTTTCCATCCACTAGTCCTGATAATGATAACATTACAGACAAGTACCCAGAAATTAGAATATTCTACTAGTCCACAGGATACCTTAACCATAGCTGCAGAAACTACGCCCTAGGCTATGACGCCAAGAGCGACGGGACAAGCCTTATAGTTACAGTTTCTGCAGCTACCATTGACTATGATTGAGCACTTTGGCTCCGGCTGTGGGACTAGTGCCAATTTCTATCCCTGTATAAGTGTTTTACATTACGCATTACTTGGTAAAACATAGTTAAAGACATAAACACAATAACACGTTATTGTAAAGTTTGTGAAAATTAAAGTTTTACACAATCTTCAGAAAACTCTTTCTTGGACTGAATTTGAAGTGAATCTGAACTGGTTTTTTTTATTTTATTTTATTATTTTAAATAACGAATGTAACTAAACGTTGAGAGTTCTGTTAATAGACAAAATAATTTGACTTACTTTGTTTCAATTGTTTTATACACGATTCATTTAGATCATCTATCTTTTAGCAGTTTCGAGGCTGTTGTTACCGTTTTCAAATCACACAGCACATGTTGCCACCATTTTATTCGGCTAACTGGTGTAAAGGTCATGACTAAGAGCGATAACTCACTTTTGTGAGATATGTAGACCACCTGAAAAAATACTTATTTATTTTTTTGTGTCTAATTCATCTTTAAACGTAGTATTTCGTGGCCATAAGATTTGCAGGCTTTTGATCTAAAATTGGTATCTTTAACTTACAAAGATTAACCCTTGGAACGACAAAGGGATTTTAGTAAGACCTAAAACTGTGACTACCCTGTGCTGTTGAAAACTTATTTAAAATTGGGTTCCATTGTATTAAGCTATTGTGGTTACGAGCTTAGAACTTTATTGGACTTCTGGGAATCGCTGGCATAGACAATTTTTGTTTAGGTAATTTTCGTGTTTCCTGATTTGTTATGTTATTTGAGTACATAATAACACATATTTTTCATCTTCTGGTTGCAACAAATTAAAAAACCTATTTTACATTTTTAGAATCGAATAAAAATCAATCACTGAAACTGAAAGGCACGATATTATCCGAATTTATGGCTTATGAAGAAATGTGACGTCATAAACACTCAATGCAAAATGAAATAACCAATTTTAGTAATGACCGTACTTTTAATTAAGTATACAAAGTATCTGAATCTTCTTTTGTGTAACAATGAGACTAACACGTGCACATCAACTGTGTTGAAAAGTTACATTTTTACATTTCCTTCAAGACTATTTACCGCGGCAACAATATAGTCACGTGATTTGACGTCATTGATTGATTGATTGAAATAGAGTTTTACATGGCTTTCAGCAATATTTCAGCTATATCGCCATGTTGTGTACAAGAGGCACACCGAGGGAGAAGCAGATGAGAAAAGCTACAAAGACAGTCAGAAAGAAAAGCTACAGCAAAAGATCCCCATTTTAGCCGGCTTGTAGTTTAAGCATGGGGTTACTGGGGTCATATTCTTTCCAGTGCCCGATGACACTCCCCAGAAACCCCACGGAATGATTTAAGTGTGAAACCAACAAACAAAAAACACATATTATGCAATCAACAAATGTATTACAATAATCACTTGGTTTATAAATAAATACAAACTAATGCATATAAATTACAATGGCAGTACAAAATAATACTGCAAATACAATATCAAATGGCAGTACAAAGTGACATGACAGTGGTATGATAATAATATCTAAATGCAGAGTAAGTGATCACAAAATATATTCACCCAGTAGCTACTGTTAGTAACAGGCACAAGAATGTTGAATGAAAGTTTGTCTTAAAAAGGGTCCCCAAATGAGCGAAACACCCATTATTTATACTGTTGAAATACCCTAGAATATCCCAGGCACCACCAGGTGGGAATTTCCAAATCTATTTTTAGCACTCCCTGCCTTGGTGCAGAAAATGTTTATAAACATGTGCCAATCATTTGTCAATTATGGTCTAATGAACACCAACTAAATCTAACCATATAACAGTGCAGAACAGTGACTATTATTAATGAACAACATAATATCCTGCCATATAACATATTGTTAACATTGGAATGAACTTGTGACCCTGTCTTCTAAGAAGAACACATAATCATGTTTATATTAATATAACACATAAAGCTAGAATTTTTTTCTTTAAAACTGTCATTTTAGCTTTATGTGTTACATTAATCTAAGAGTGAATAAATGACGTGTCGTTAAAAAAGTAAGAGAGAAAATTGCGACATCCTTTTGACATTTACAAAACTAATTACGACGTTGTCGGTGGTATTTCAATCTGCTTATTTTTTATTTGATAACACAAACATGTCACTTAGGTCAAAGTCATCTTGGCAGGTGTTCTCTACCAATAAAAAAAATGTATAGAAATTATTTTGCGGTTTTCTATTGGTTTGATGAGATTTCCGCAGGAAATCTCGTCAAACCAATAGAAAACCGCTAAATAATTTCTATACATATTTTCCTGTGATTGTACTTTATAATTCATTGACGCATGCGCACAGTTACAGATTAAAAACTAAAACTTCAGTTAGTGTTCATAATTACTGTTCATAATTATAAACCGAACATATGTATATTAATTATTGTTTGTTCAGTAGCGTGATTAGACTATAGTTATTA
>JAULCD010147160.1:0-11090 GCA_032361085.1 Calliostoma canaliculatum
GACTCATCATGGGGTACACTATTTAAAGAGCTGAGGCAAAACATTTAACCCTTAGAGTGCTGATGTGATTCAGTAGTCTAGAACTTGTAACTGGGCCCAAAAAATTGTAATATAAAAATAAAGAAATTTAAAAATAATATTGTTTGAACCTTTTCTTCAGCCACATTAAATTATGAACAGTCTTTAGACAATGAAACAGATGATAATTGCACGAGTCGACAGGAGTTTGAGATTGGTTCAACATATGGAAATGGTAACCAAGGAGACACACCCAGACCACACTCAACAGAAGGTGCACTGCACATAGCTGTCAACCCCTAAAGTCTCCAATGCGTGAGAAGCCAGGGTGCAGGGGTTGCAAGCCCTGCTGGGTCCAGGTCAACGCCCTGGCGGGGTTTTTTAAAATGCGTGAGACTCACACGACATGCGTGAGAGTTGACAGGTATGACTGCATTTAAACAACTCTGTCTACAAGGGAGACATCTCAGAGGGTGAATGGAAGGGAGGTAACTCACCTTGTTGCCACTGCGTTCCTTCTCTGGTCGAAGACTGTCTCCTTGTCCACCGTCCTTCTTGCTGCTGTGAGGGGCAAACAGAGAGTTCGTACTGGGTTCAGTTTCACAAAACTGTCTTAAATAAACGACATCGTAAACTATGTCACTAGGTCAATGGATTCGGTTTACAAATGCCAAAACACCAATGTTGACACCAATTTATGGTATTTGTTAGGCAATCCATCAGCCAAGTAACATGATTTATGATGTTGTAAATTTACGACAGCTTTGTGAAACGATACCCAGGTCACAGTTGTGTAGGGAGTGAAACATGGCATTCATCATTTGTTAATAATGTTTTTCTTTGGAAAAGGCACAGTTGACACCAATTTATGGTATTTGTTAGACAACCCGTCAGCCAAGTAACATGTTTACGATTTATGATAGATATGTGAAAAGATACCCAGGTCACAGTTGTGCAGGGAGTGGAACAAGACATTTATCATTTGTTTACCTTTTATTGTGCAGAATAGATTTAGTAGAACTTAAAACTGTTGAAACCTAATCTGTGGTGATTAAACGCCCCAACAGGAGTTTTCCTAACCTGGTTGTCTCCCCTGGGTCCTGCTGTTTCTTCTTCTCTTCACTTCCAGACTTGGAGCTTGCGGATCGGGCCCGGTCTTCTCTCTTCTCATCCCTGACACAGCACAAAACACATACTGTCACATGTTAGCTTCAGACTGCTACACTGGAGCAAGTAAAACTTTAACTGTGACCACCTCAAGCTGTCAAACTTATCTTGTGAACTGATGCAGCAGTTTTATGGTAACAGGGTGTGCCAGGTCAATGGAGTCAGTGGTGTCCTGTCTCTGCCCAGCCACTATGATAGACTAATGATTGCCTTCTGCTGTTGAACATCTATTTTGTAATAATTTGTTTAAAAAAGCACTTATGAACCAATTATCTCAGGATAGCTTTTCAACAATCTTTTTAAATTAGAATTTGGACATATGGACAAATGTTGAGCTTTGCTCTCTTAGGGTCATGCTTCCTCCACCAACCTGCACCCCCAATTTTCTTTTAACCCTTAAAGTGCTGAGCCCAATTTTTCTCTACTTCATTGTCAAATTCTGCCCTAAGTAAGCTGATGAAAACCTATCCTGTGGTAATTTGTTTAAAAGAGCTACTTAACCCTGTTAAGCACTGTAAGGGTTACTGCAAATTTTACTTCAAGTAAACAACATAAAAATTTATGTTTTGTTAACCTTGGTCAATTGTTATAAATGTGAGACAGACTGTGAAATTTGAAAATATGAAAGGTAATCACCGTTTCAAGGTTAACAAAACCTAATTCAGTGCTTAAGATTTAAAAAAGCTGACATGAAATTTATCAAGTTTTACCTCTTTTCTGTGCCTTCCTGTTTGCGTTTGTTGTCTGTGTTTGAGCCACTAGATCGAGGTCGGTCGTCATAGCGATCACCAGTGGAACGCTTGCGGTCATCTTGTCTGCCTTTAGGAGGTCTGTCATCATAGTAACTGTCTTGCTTTCTACTGTAGCCCCCAGATCTAGAACGATCATCCCTAGAATAGACAATAATACATCACATGTTCATATCTCTGAAAAAATATGTCTGGCCCCCGTTTCACAAAGATGTCGTAACTTTACGACATCGTAAACCATGTCACTGGGTTAATGGATTTGATTTACAAATGCCAAAAATCATTTTCTTTGTTTTTCTTTGTTTTTCTTTGAAAGTGCACAGTTTACAATGATTTTTGGCATTTGTAGACCAAATCCATTAACCTAGTGACATGGTTTATGACGGCGTAAAGTTATGACGTCTTTGTGAAATGGGGCCCCAGGAATTTTAGTTAACCTCTTAAAGTGCATGTATCAGTTGCAAACTGGCTTTAGGGTATTATAAAGATACATTTGATCAATATTCTGAACATTATTTTAGCCTACATTCAAATGTACAATTGCTTTATTACCTACCTATAAGCTACTTACCCATTAGTCGAATAGAAATGAAAAAGTGTAAACAAACAAACAGTCATGACCTACACAATTACCTCCCCCAAATCATCACCATTCTTTCTTAAGCTCCATCACCCTCGGACGTATGGAAAAGATATCTCGGTAATTTTCAATCCTTTTGAGCAAATTATCGGCCAGAGGGTTGTAGGTCTGTGACTAACATACTTACCTTGTGTAAACAATTTGTGACTACAGTTTTTCACTGTTTTGAACACTTTTTGCCGGAGTTTGTGTCTGTGCTTTGTGTGTTGTTGGCAAACATGGCTGGGCCTTGCAAACGCTGTCAACGTAAATTATCCAAGTCAGATCCATATGACTATTGTTCATCGTGTCTGATTAGGAAGGGTGTTGGCCTTTGTACCTCTGATCTAAGATGCGCGCTTTGTGAACATTTGTCTGTGAACCCGGTTATGTCCATTTTGTTGACAGGCTATACCTCACGCCGAGAGAGTGTTCCGCCAGTGTCGTCCTCCACTCTCTTTGCACTCCACCAATGGACCGGCTGACAGAGGCCATGTTGGTAGGTAAGGCGGTCGTTCTATGCCTGGGTATCACAGTGAAGTGGCCCAGTTACTACTTCGCCATATTCCTCATATCGAAAACGAATTTGACCAAAATTTGTCTCATATTCAACTTGAAGCACTTTAAAGCCACGTATATACTGAAACTAGACACGTTCACCATGATTTCTTACTACTCTCTGTGATAGACGAGCATGCCAAATGACCTCCTCATCTTCATCGACTAGCAAGACGCCTACTTACATGTACCATTAGATCCTGGGTTTCAGAAATACTTCTGATTCATCTACCAAGGCATTTACTACTAACGGGCAGCCCTGTCATTCGGAATTTCAACGGTCCTATGTATTTTCACCGACATCATGAAGCCTATTACGAATTTCCTTCATTGCCAACCCATCAGAGTTGCCTTCTACTTAGACGACAGTATTCAGAGCAATCAACTCACGTTGGAACTTCTACGGGAACGGTCAACCACTCTCGACCTAAAACATATCGAGTGGTTCGTCAATCTACAGAAGTCAAAGTTGTCTTCAACCTAGTATTTACACTACATCGAGATTCGCTTCAAAACAGCAGTCCTGGTTGTAGTCCTCCAAGACTGATGAGGCAAGAAGTGTTCCAGATTTCCTGCGGAAGATTTCTTGGGCCTTGCCTCCCATCTCCATTTCAAACGGATAAAAGCAAATGTACGGCTGAATGTAGGCTGAATCAAGTGTATTTTAGAGTAGTAATGATGCTTTAATAAGTCTACATCAGACTTACATTTTGGCCCACCCAACTTAGGCCTGTTCTCGTTTTCCATACAAAGATATCGCTTAACTCCAGAAAGAATGTGATGATTAAGGGGAGGTAATTGTGCAGGTCTTGATCGATCTTCGTTTATACTTTCCATTTGACTGATAGTAAAGTAGCTTATATATGTAGGTATAAAGCAATTGTATGTCTGAATGTAGGCTTATCAAAACATTGTTTTTACTCTCAAAACTACATTTTTCACACAAAAAATTCAAATATGAATCTTTCATGAGTCCTTTGAAATGCTTGCTAAGCGAAGTCTTTTATCAGTTGCTTTAAAAAATATCATTAGATCAAAATCTTTTGAAAACTTAAAATCCAAAAGATAATAAGTGTTGTTTCATGCAGGTGACGATATAGCCCTGGGCCTTGTTCCACAAAGCTCTATTTAGGCTAAGGTGTCTTAACTTTCATCTTAGCGCTCTCATTACGATGAAAGTTAAGACATGTTAGCTCAGTAAAAACTTTGTGGCATAAGGCCTTCCTCTTTAGTCATCTTCCTTGAGTGTTTGGCTCAATGAAAGTGTTCAACGGTCAAAAAGAAGTATTGACTAAGATCAATCTCAGCTTAAGATGGCTTTGTAGAACGGGGCCCCGGAATGTATCCTTCTAATCTCTCTTCTAGCATTAATGTAATGACCTACAGCATAATACAGCCAGACTCCCCATACCTTCTGTCTCTGTCCCGGTCATTCCTCACTGACCGTAGTCTATCAGGTGGACGGTCATCTCGGTATGATCGGGACTTGTCGCTTCGATCGTCTCTGACTGGACGAGACTTTTCATTGGATTTTTCCGACCGATCGCTGTACTTTTCATCTTTTCCTGGCCTGCCCTTATCACCAGCCCGACCATCCCGACCATCCCGAGCATCACGACCAGACTTGGGTCTCTCAGCTTCACGCTGTTTATCTGTCTTAGCTTTCTCTCGTTCACGATTTTCCTTTGAGAATCTTAAGTTTTCCCGGCCTGTTACTTTCTCCTCCTTTGGTTTCACTGGATCCTTCTCCTTGTCTTTCTCTCTCTCTGGGTTCTTGAGAAGCTAAAAAAATTCAGACATGAAAAACAATTAATTTTTAGGATAAATGTGACAGGGACATACTTTGTATGTTAGTAAATTGTAAATACGTTTTAAACTATTAGTTGTTAACCATATTATTTCAGCATTTTAATAATGACAATAATGTGCTTTGTTTCAGGGATCTACATCACTGAAGTCATTATCTACATTAATCTAATTCTTTATTTTCAGCTTTTAATTGTATACATATTAGTTATTTAAACTTAAGATTCATCCAGCCGTGGCGACGAGACCCGCTGCGATTGGTTAAGGCAAAACGTGCATGCTTTTTCTATGCTGAGCTCACTGCACAATTAACACTGTCACCCGCTCACTGACAAGACAGACGTGTCACTTTTTGACAACGACTTTTGACAGATCGAACGATTAATCAGGTGTTTGTCGTCTGCTAGCGCAGCCGAGACTATTGCCGTACGCCCCAGTGCCACACACAGAGGCGTGTTTGTACGCCATTCTTTGGAATAAACAGAACCACCCCCAGCAGATGTATTGGGTTGTCTTTTCCCTTACGGAACCCTGCTATCTCCACGTTTAATATCAAATTCTAAATACAATCTTTCCACCAATAATCGTCTTGTTGCTTCATCCAATATGGCCATTAAAACTGGCTATTACATTTGTATGTAAACTTAACCTTTAAAGTGCTGAGCACAACAATTGCTCAGTTTTTCAAATTTCAACTATTACAAGCTTTTAAAACCCTATCCTGTGGTAATTTATTTAAAAGAGCTCCTACACGATAGGTTTTCAACAGCACAAGGCAGTCACAGTTTTAAGACTGGCTGAAATCCACTCAGCACTTTTAGAATTAACATGTTGGAGTGAAGCTGAGGCTCACACAACTTTCAAATATACTAAGTTAATTCAGCTGACTACATACTTAATTGTATCTAAACTTTTATGCTATTTAGACAGTAACAAACACAAGTACACGTTATATTTAGGATTACACTGAAAAGAATTATCTGAAACAGCGAATATTCTATCATTTTGCGTGGTTGAGTCCTGCACGGGAGAATATTCACATTTTTAAACAGTGTTGTACTTGTTGTACTTGATTAGTGTTCAAATGTATTTTATCCAAATCGACAAAGTCTGCATAAATAGCCAACCTCTTAACTTTTAAAATTCTTGGATAACCGACTACTTATAAAATTCACATGTGGCGCTATTTACTTTGGCTCTTTAAATGATTGCAACATAACGACACTACGTCTTAGCTATATACACCAGTAGTGTGTTTGCCTGTGACAGATTTGAGGTTTACTTTAACACCGTGTCCTCCCATACAGTGTGCAGGATCACTGATAAGAACCAGTCTAGACAGTTTAACAGTTATGTCCTTGATCAACTCGTCTGGAGGCGGCCATTCCGAAACGACCATAACATCGCTTGTGGCAGGATTCGTCGATTTTCCTGTGTTTTTTTTTAACCCAAAGAAGCTTGGAAACCTGTTTTGTAGTAAGTTGTTAAAAACGAGTTGCTGCATTTATTCTAGAATTACATGACGTCTTCGGATCCAGTGACCACATTAGTTATATTGCTTGTGTAGTTTATGGGCATTTGCCCACTAAATCAAAAACTCCAGAATCAGTTTTAATTTGTTTCCAATATCTAAACATCAATTGCATATATTAATATTTAGTTTATTGTTAGTTTTATTTATGGAATACAAAATATTATAGTTAGTCAACATGTTGATTTTTAAACCTAAAACAAATTGCTGATTCGATCAAGTTCCCAGACTTTAATGATCCCAGATCCGCAGATGAGATGATACATGTGTGTTATTCTGACAAAGTGAATACGTAATTAAATACCAGCATTCACTTTGCATAGGCTAGTTCATCGTATCGCTTTTTGAGATCACATCATGTATTCTCTCATGCAATAAAAGTAAGAATCAAGAATACAAAATCATTATTTAAAACATCAACGATCTTATTCTATTCTAACATAGCTCATATAGATTAAATCGGAAAGGGATGGCAAAACATCGTATTGCTTTGATAATAAAAGTGGTTCGTGTTTCTTTATCACTGAGATCAAACCAGTGTCCATTTTATTGGGCATATATACCTACTGAGATAGAATATGGTTTGTGTCTATGTCACAAATAATCCTACTGAGCTAGGGTTATGGCTTATGTCTATGTCACAAATAATCCTACTGAGCTAAAGGTATGGCTTATGTCTATGTCACAAATAATCCTACTGAGATAAGGGTATGGTTTGTGTCTATGTCACAAATATTTCTTCTGAGCTAGGGGTATGGTTTTTGTCTATGTCACAAATATTCCTACTGAGCTAGGGGTATGGTTTGTGTCTATGTCACAAATATTCCTACTGAGCTAGGGGTGTGGTTTGTATCTATGTCACAAATGTTCCTATTGAGCTAAGGGTGTGGTTTGTATCTATGTCACGATTACTTCTACTGAGCTAAGGGTGTGGTTTGTGTCTATGTCACAAATAATCCTACTGAGCTAGGGGTATGGTTTGTGTCTATGTCACAAATACTCCTACTGAGCTAAGGGTGTGGTTTGTGTCTATGTCACAAATATTCCTACTGAGCTAAAGGTATGGTTTGTGTCTATGTCACAAATATTCCTACTGAGCTAGGGGTGTGGTTTGTGTCTATGTCAGAAATAATCCTACTGAGCTAAGGGTATGGTTTGTGTCTATGTCACAAATATTCCTACTGAGCTAAAGGTATGGTTTGTGTCTATGTCACAAATAATCCTACTGAGCTAGGGGTATGGTTTGTGTCTATGTCACAAATACTCTACTGAGCTAGGGGTATGGTTTGTGTCTATGTCACAAATATTCCTACTGAGCTAGGGTATGGTTTGTGTCTATGTCACAAGTACGCTACTGAGCTAAAGGTATGGTTTGTGTCTATGTCACACATATTCCTACTGAGCTAGGGGTGTGGTTTGTGTCTATGTCACAAATATTCCTATTGAGCTAGGGGTGTGCTTTGTGTCTATGTCACAAATATTCCTACTGAGCTAAGGGTATGGTTTGTGTCTATATCACAAATAATTCTACTGAGCTAGGGGTATGGTTTGTGTCTATGTCCATTTTTATGATGGATTCAGTTTTATGAGTTTATTGTTTGTCTCCCATAATTCCAAAAAGATGTAACAGAATTATTTAACCTCTGTAAAGTTCGAATGCCTTAAACGCTGGAGCATATTTAACACTAAAACAGTCGAAGACCAGATTCAGTTGTCTATTTTATCTCGTCATCCTAATATACAACAACATGCATCATTTATTCTCATCCTAATATATCCGCTTCATTTAACCATGGTTTATGACATCGATTGGGTGGTTGTAAAAACCACAGTTTGCCTTGCGCAAGTCTTCATCTGTTCTCATTACGTACTCGGTGTGAGCACAACTCCAGACACATTAAACTAAGTGCAGGAGATGGAAGGTTTGTCTGGTTTGATGATAACATGGTGCGCGGAAGCTAAGCGAGGTTCTCTATTTCCACATGTGTCGCTATAAGGAAGATAAATTGAAGATTAATTGCTTTGTTTGTTATACGAAACCATCTTCATCACAATCGCTGTATCCCATTTAAAATAATATATAGTTTAGGAATTTGTAATGTCAACTTCTAGTTCTTAAATTCTTGACGTTTCGGTACATATGTTTGGTCTTTCATCACCTGATGAAGAAGCAAACATATGCCCAGAAACGTTGTGAATTTACAAACTAGAAGTTGACATCCCAAAAACTTAGAACCATGTATCATCACTTCTAAATGTCCATAAAAGAAAAAAATGATAAAAGTAAAGATTTATTTAAGCTTTTTAAAAACATATTATAAAAAGTACATTTGAATATCAATGCTGTAGAAATATTACATTTTGCCTTCTAATGTCATACCGTGAGGTAAGATAAGTCATTGTACATTAAATATATTTGGTACAAGAGTGCAAGTGTAATTCATATGATATGACCTGAACCTTTATTCAAGATCAGTCTTTAAATAGATTCAGTCTTGACTCATTTGTTCTGCAAATAGTGTTGGACTAAACTCTATAAAACTTACGTAACTCTTGCTGTCAGTGCAAGGTAATCCTATTGACACTCTTCCCTTGACTGCATGGGGCCCTGCTTTGAATCCCATCAAACACATTTGGGACATTCTTGGTCGTTGTTTGGTCGCTGTGAGTGAACTTGGGGAAACACTGTATGGGTAATGGTGGCAACTGTCTGTACAACGTATTCAAAAACTCACTGGTGACATAAGGAGAAGGGTGGAAGCTGCTATCCGGGCATATGGGGGATACACAACTACTGACATCAAACAGTACAGTAGATTTATTGTTTGTAAAACAAAATATTGTTTCTGAAGTTACTTTTAAATGCCAATGCAAGAACTCTACATTCAGACTAAGATGGTCATATTTTTTGCTATTACATCACAAGCACTAGGCCCCGTTCCTCAAAGCGATTTTAGTGTTAAGATGATTGTAATAGATTTTTTAAACAATGTCCTGTGGAGTTTTTCTTATCGGCGTAATATTATCGTAGCTCAAAAATCGATTTTAAACCGACGATGAGTGACACCGCTTCCAAAGCTATCTCTGCCCACGACAGTCAGAAACCAATACTATATTTTAGAACTTAATGAACTTAACGTAAGATCGCACAGTTAAGTGGGGAGCAGCTCACAATCTACCGTGATTGTGTCTGGCTTGGCAAACATTGTTGCGAACGTGGCCAAGTATTCCCTCTGCAGTTTTGTTTTGCAAATTGCACATATTTGGATATTTGTGAACCAAATCGAGTGTTCTTGTGATAGAATATTATAGTAATGTCCAAGTGCTAATTCAATGTACATTCTCAGTTTTGTTTAGAGATGGTAATTGATTCTAAAGAATTCTCCCAAACCAATGTCACAAATAAACCCGTCATCACTCGAAATTATACACATTTATATAACTTTTAGAACTTTTTCAATTTGATCCTGACAATTCTGTGCAAATACACAATGCAGACAGTTGATGGTACAGGTTATAATCATAAACTATCTTCTGATCTGTGTAGTGTTTGTAAATAGAAATAATCGTGTATGCAAAAATGTGGGTGCACAAACATAACATCGTGTGCGATAAAGTGGTCGCTCACCACGTCATAAAACAAATTAGTTCAAGCTCAAAATGTGCAGTTACCAACGTCAACACTACAGAATAATTATCACGTCGTGGTTGCAGGAAATGCATCAGTTGTTCGAGCCATGTGTGGAGAGCAGCAATGAAAACAGCTCCGGGCATCACACTGGCGTTACACGGTGCGAGAATCTACATCGAGACGTCGCTACTCAGCAAACAAGAGTGGGTTGAGTGAGGAGAGCACCAATAAGATCTGGGTGAGAGCGGCCCACTGTTTAGTTGTGCTGGGTGAGAGTGGCCCATTGTTTAGTTGGGCTGGGTGAGAGTGGCCCATTGTTTAGTTGTGCTGGATGAGAGTGGCCTACTGTTTAGTTGTGTTGGGTGAGAGTGGCCCACGGTTTAGTTGTGCTGGGTGAGAGTGGCCCACTGGTTAGTTGTGCTGGGTGAGCCTGGCCACTGTTTAGTTGTGCTGGGTGAGAGCGGCCCACTGTTTAGTTGTGCTGGACGAGAGTGGTCCACTGGTTAGTTGTGCTGGGTGAGAGCGGCCCACTGTTTAGTTGTGCTGGGTGAGAGTGGCCAACTGGTTAGTTGTGCTGAACGAGAGTGGCCCACTGGTTAGTTGTGCTGGGTGAGAGCGGACCACTGTTTAGTTGTGCTGGGTGAGAGCGGCCCACTGGTTAGTTGTGCTGGGTCAGAGGGGCCCACTGTTTAGTTGTGCTGGGTGAGAGCAGCTCACTGTTTAGTTGTGCTTGGTGAGAGCGGCCCACTGTTTAGTTGCGTTGGGTGAGAGTGGCCCACCCTTTAGTTGTGCTAGGTCAGAGTGGCCCACTGTTTAGTTGTGCTGGGTGAGAGCGGCCCACTGGTTAGTTGTGCTGGGAGAGAGCAGCCCACTGGTTAGTTGTGATTGGTCATAGTGGCCCACTGTTTAGTTGTGCTGTGTCAGAGTGACCCAATGTTGAGTTGTGCTGTGTCAGAGTGACCCAATGTTAAGTTGTGCTGTGTCAGAGTGACCCCAGGTTAAGTTGTGCTG
>JAULCD010147271.1:0-11088 GCA_032361085.1 Calliostoma canaliculatum
TGAGTGAGTGAGTGAGTGAGTGAGTGAGTGAGTGAGTGAGTGAGTGAGTGAGTGAGTGAGTGAGTAAGTGAGTGAGTTATGGTTTAACGCTGTTTTTAACCATTTTTCAGTTTTATCGCTGCGGCAGGGTTTACGGCAGGAGAAATACCATTTATGGAGGCTTCACTATAGAATAAACGGTTCTGATCAATATATGTGACTATTTAAACGAAACAAATTCATTAATGGTTTGCAAGATTGCAACGTCAGCTGTTCTCAAGTCCTTCAGTTCAGTGAAACACCAGGGAAGCAGCTGTACAAATATTAGTTGACTAGGTAGTACTACTTCTTCCCACAACATGATTAAACATTTTACGAGTGCTTTTACTTTGGAAATTGGCAATGCCTTTTTAAATTTCCTGTTTGTCGTTTTGTGAGTTAAGAAATAGGTTTAATCAGTCCATCCTGGATCAGCCATAGGTTTAAAACGCCTTTGTGCCTCAGTTGTGGTGTTTTAACATTTTAATTTGTTGCTGGTCCAGGTCCAAAGGTAATAATTTTAGTTTTATGTATGTTTATTTTAAACTTCTATATCTCACAACAAATGCTTAATTAATCAATAGTGCGTTGTAATTGATCATCGGATTTTGCAAATAGAACAGTGGCATCTACACACAGGAGAACTAAGAGCTTAAAATAATAAATTAAAGTCTTATCGTTGTACTCAAAATGAAAAGAGGTCGTGCTAACACCAACTCTCGCTGTACCTAACAACTTCCACGAGGTTTGCGATGATGTCGTCCATTGTCATCAATTCTTCCAACTTCATGGTACGTCGGTATCCCCAGGAGTTGGGGTCAATAGAGGTCTGGCACTCCCACTTGAAGGGCTGCAGAGTGTCTTAACATGAGAGGAGAGTATACGTGAGCCTTTAATCTTCGTTTCGTCCAATAAAGCTCTCTTTTACAACATATGATACACGTGAGTCTTTAGTAACAAATAATTGTCGTTACGTCAAATAAAGCTCTCTTTTAAACATATGTTATACAAGATTCTCAATTGGCATTTAAAAGTGTAAAACCTAAGTCTCGAGAACTGTATGGATGTCAACTTCTTTATTTGGCATAAGCACATGTGCTCATGCCAAATAAATAACTTGACATCGATAAAGTATTCTAACATAACCTATGTCAGTTGTATTTGGGAGTACATTATGAAAAAAGTGACTTTGTCACTTTTGTGTAATAGTCCCGTGATAGAATCGTCATTTTTCAGATAGTGTAATCCCAAATATAACAGAGGTTATGTTTATTAATGTCTCAATAGCATAGATCTCTCTTTTGTTAAAGATTAACCTTTTATTTTTCACCTTAATGCTCTCATGGTGGCTATCTGCCGTTTCATTAACAATGTTATGCACGGAAATTTAAAAAAACAAGGTGATTTTTAAAAAAAGTAATAAAATAGGCAGGACTTACAGCCTAACTTTTCATTTGGAGTTCATTGAACAAAACAAAAAAATAAAACTAACACTGTCTTAGCATCACAAGAAACGGGACCCAGAACCGTAAACCACAATTATATATAAAATAGATAACATCCATATACATATGGCGATCGAGGCCTCTTCAGAGAAATTATAAAATATAATGCAGACGCTTTATACAAATAAAGTAAATAAAATGAAATTATCACTCATTCGATAAGGTGACACGTGACAGTTTCAAGGATTATTCACATTTATCGACAAGCTTCAAGTACCTGCAAGAGTCGTTTAGAAATATACCATACAGAGTTGTCTACCTTTAAAACCATCTTCGTCTTCATTCTCGGACTGTTCAAAGTTCTTAACTTTATTTAGAACGTAAGCAGTTTACGACGTGGTTTTTAAAATGAAAGCACAGATACGAACATTTGACATTGTCTGTTCCAAATTTGCATTCTAAAAACTGTGTTGGTGAATAGTGGGTTGAGAGCGAGGCAATTTGATAAGAAACGGTCCTTTTGCTCCATTGCTCTTCCCTACACTTCAGCTAATATTAATGTGAAGTGGAAAGAAGCGCAACGGAAGCGCAACGGAAGCGCAACTCACGTGGATTAAACTTGTCCTGGCAGTTGAAGTACCCCCCGTGGTGACAAGTGCAGCCTATGCCCCATGCGTCGTTGATCACAACAGTATCCTTCACTGGGCTAAAGACAATGCAGTTACTTTAATAGATTAGAATTTACACTAGGGAAAAATAGCAATTATTCAGCGGATTTCCATTGGTTTGATGAGATTTCCTATGGATAATTTCTGTATATTTTTCTAGTGTTATTCCACAAAATCTATATTTAACCATCTCTATTTTTAATTGTCATATTTCTTTTTCTATTGACTGATTGATTGGTACCTGTAATATTATACATCCACGCGAAGAACTCCTTCGACTGCCAGTAGGTGTCTTAGATGGGCGCTATTATGGTTACCTGTCATTATACATCCACGCGAAGAACTCCTTCGACTGCCAGTAGGTGTCTTAAATGGGCGCTATTATGGTTACCTGTCATTAAACATCCAGACTAAGAACTCCTTCGACAGCTAGTAGGTGTCTTAGATAGACGCCATTATGGTTACCTGTCATTATACATCCAGGCGATGAACTCTTTCAACTGCCAGTTGGTGTTTTAGCTGCGCGCCATTATGGTTACCTGTCATTATACATCCAGGCGAAGAACTCTTTTGACTGCCAGTAGTTGTCTTAGATGTGCGCCATTATGGTTACCTGTCATTATACATCCAGGCGAAGAACTCCTTCGACTGCCAGTTGGTGTTTTAGCTGTGCGCCATTATGGTTACCTGTCATTATACATCCAGGCGAAGAACTCCTTCGACTGCCAGTAGGTGTCTTAGATAGACGCCATTATGCTTACCTGTCATTATACATCCAGGCGAAGAACTCCTTCGACTGCCAGTAGGTGTCTTAGATAGACGCCATTACGGTTACCTGTCATTATACATCCAGGCGAAGAACTCCTTCGACTGCCAGTAGGTGTCCGTGGCCTCCCAGTCTCCATCTGAATGTATCATGTCCGGCAGGTAGGTGTTCACCAGGTGGTACAGCTCCGGCATCGTCTTCCTCTAGATGCATAGCATGCACATTAAAACATTTTCTTTATTTTCTGCTTCAAATTAAACATTGTGTTAAAGATTTGGTAACAAAAAAATCGCTTCACGAAGCTATTGTACGTCTTTGGCGTCATTGGGTTAATGGGTTGCCTGAAAAATACGAACAATTGTTGTAGATGTGCACTTATCAAAGAAGAAGTTGTTTTGGTTATGAAGTGCACAGTTTACAACAAGTTTTAGAATTTGTAAACAGAACTCATTGGTGGAGTGATATGGTTTACGAAGTTTACGACGGTTTCGTGAAACGGCACCCAGGGCGTCAAACAAAGTTTTACAAAGTTTAATAAAAGGAGGGGTATGTTTTAAGCAAACAAAACCGGGTATACTTTGTATAGGGTAATATTAAATTGTTTGAAAGGCATTTTAGAAGTTGTGAGTATAGAATGTGTCAAATCTTATGGATGGTCAACTTCTTTATTGCACGGTACCGTGCAATAAAGAAGTTGACCATTCATAAAGGTTTGTCACATTCCAGGATAAATTGCTTACCGTCACAAAATGGTTGGTTGTGAAGTTGTTAGCTTTGTCCTGCAGCCAGAGAGGGTTATACCACTCAAAGAGGGAGTGATACAGGCCAAGCTTCAGATCCGTCTTGTTTCTCAGAGCAGATGCCAGTTCACCTGTAATTCAAGTCAGAATTTTAAATTTGCTCTTAGCTTTTCAAACTGCTAAATGTGAATTACATTGTGAGTGAGGTAGATTGTGTGAGGTGAGTCTTCTATTTTATGTTAATCATGTCGTTACCTAGTGAAAGTGTGAGGCAGGACAGTGCAATGATATAAACTAGTGTCCAAAAGAAACGATACCACATGTTTGCAACGACATATAAGAAAAACTAAACAATGCAGAAGTTTAGGATTGGTGTTATTCTTTTGAGAAATCCTTTCACGACATCTGTACAAAAATTTCATTTCAATAAAATATGTACAACCAATATGACAAGCCTTTTAAAATGGGTGGGGTTGAAAAATGAACATTTCGTTAGAGCACTGATCACAGAAACAACGGGAAATGTCACACCACACGTCTCAAAGTCAAGTCAGTAGCGGGTATGTCCACCGTGAGCATCAATACAAGCCTTGTTTTGACGTCACCACATATGCCACCCCAAACTATTAACCCTCCACCTCCAAACGGCCGGACCTGTTGAATACAGTTAGGCGCCAAACGTTCACCAAATCGTCTATCGTTTCTGAAGATGAGGAATCTGCTCTCATCATAGAACATAACACGTGCCCAGTCCCGCCGTTGCCAACGTCGAACTTGCCTGGCCCAGATCAATGTGTTGTTCCGGTGTCGAGGCGTCAGGAGCAGTCCGCGGTAGGGATGACATGGCCGGATACTATACTGCCGTAGTCTCCTGTAGACAGTCTGTCTACTGATCCTGTGTCCCATTGCTGTAGACGCCGTGGACGTCGCTGTTACGGTGCAGTTTATCAGGTGTAATACCCGGATGTAACGATCTTCACGGGGAGTGTTTACTCGTGGTCTTCCACTCCTGGGCCTGTCTGACGTAACCGCTGCATCAACCTGGTGATAGTGATGAGTGCGCAGCCCAACCTTCTGGCTACGTTGACGTGTGACGCTTCTTGTTGGACCATTCCAAGGCTCTTTCTCTCGATGGCTGTCAAATGTGGCATATCTCGTGTTCTTTTTGTTGCTGTGATAGCATAGTGTCTGATTAGCCGTTTTATATAGTTTTTATGCACGTGCAGAACATGCTAGAAAGGGAAATGTCACTTTCACGAAATTTACGTTATTTCCCGGATGTGATCACTTGTTCCCGGTATTTTTTATCGACTATGCTGTGTTTTGGATGTGCAATACGAATTGGAATGTTTTCATACTAGACAATTCACTAAGTAAAAAACAATTTGGAAAATAGGTTGGTATCGTTTCTTTTGGACACTAGTTTAATATCTTATTCCATTTCTTGCTGGTCGAATTACATGAGGATTACAATGGTCTGGCTTGAGGCTTCTCATATATGAAAACATTGTAACGAATTCCCAAAACATTGTTAGTTTTGTGTGCACAAAAATAATTGTCTCACCTGTGGTATACTTGTGGTTGGTTAACTTGTCAAACAAAACTCTCAAACAGTGGGAAAAACACAGTTCTGAATCGCTTCAGACTTTTGCCTTGAAAGATAGGTTAATGAACACTAAAGAATTCATATATAGAGAGAATCTCAACCGGCAGCACAGAAAAAAGTCATTAAACATTACATTACAAAATAATTCATTGATGTCATCAGACTGATTTTAAATGAAAAATCAGTTTTGTCTCATCAACTGACAAATATTTCAGCTATCTTCTATAATAAAAGATCTATTGACAAGTACTACGGACATTTTCTACTATTAACGATCCACTGATGAGTACTACAGCTATCTTTTACTATAATTGATACCATAATCGACGAGTTTTGCGGATATTTTTTAATATAAATGAATCAGTGACGAGCACCAATGTTATCGTCTATAAAAACAATCCACATATTACAACTGTCTTCTACTACAAATAATCCACTGAAAAGTACTACAGAAATGTTCTACTATACTGAAAAGATTGCCGGTTACCTTCTACAAAACCGATATTTGAGCTTCACAAGGACAATTATTTGTTTGATCATCTTCATCTTTCAAAATAAACACCTTTTGCTGTTTTCTACTAAGCATCTGGCGGTAAAAGAACTCTGCATGTGCTGCTACAAGAGTCCGCTACGTGATCTGCAATTCACTGGAAGTTTTGGACTATGGGAGACAACTCTTTAGTGACCCAACAATCTCAAACTTTGCTCAACCCAAGGAAGCGCCCTTAAAATAGTTATAAAGGCATGTAATAAAAGTAGAAATTATAAAGAAAACTAAATGTCCCTAAATAGAACATCACAAGCGACAAACTAACAAATACTATGTCTGTCTTCCTTTATAAACGACCCACTGACCAGTGCTAAGGTTATCTCCAACGTTTAACTGTCCAATAACGAGTACTATGACTATTTTCTCTTATAAACAATTCATTGACAAGTACTAAGGCAATCTTTTACTATAAACTTTCAGGCGTTTCCTTTGCAGGTCAGTTTAAATTACAACGGCAACCAAGACTAAATCATTTCTTAATCACTTGTAAAATCAAGGTCACGGCACCAAATCTGCAATAGGCATCCTATTTCATGCTTTACTTTAACAGTTTTGCGCTGTATAATTGTAAATATTGACAGTAGCGAGCGACCTCCCCAAGATGAACACTACCATTCCTACTGTCGTTCATTTTCCATCAGTACTTTAGTGATATAAATCTAATTGTATTACGTCATAAAGGTAAGCGGAGAAATGCCGAATTTTTGGGGAACAATGATAGTCATAGTCAATCTCTCGGCTAAAATAATGCAAATAAGAAAGGTCATCGAACCTTTAAACAATCGGTATTTCAAGAAATGGGATCTACTGTCAAGCAAGAGAAAATGCTGGGTTTTTGTCGTAGTTAAAACAGATAGTTCTATTCGTCATCAAAAAAGCATTGTCACTCACGTTAAATTAGTTGTCTTTGTCTCATGTAGAAATACAATGCCTAGAACTTTATATAGTCCAAATATGACGTAAACACACTACCAAAGTTCACAAAATGCTAACTTTCAACAATTCTTACTTTCACTTGCTCCTGTGGTTATTTCTAACTTTGAATTTACTGGGTGAAACATGTTGCGCCATTTTTTGTTACTGATCCAAGAGAAATCACTCGCAATAGAATTTCTAGACGTATGACGTCATTCTTCACATAACCGTCCGCATACAAAAAATTTGGAATTGTTGTCGTTCATCAGCTAAGGAAGACAGTGGGTCACGCGAGCAAATTTACCATGAAGCGCTTCGTGCATCATGGAATTTGCTCGCATGACCCACTGCAATACCAGAGGGCGCAGCGAGGTTGTAAGTTGTGGTGGGTGTCTTCATTACAAGGAGTGAGTATAATCTCTCTGTGCGTGTTTGTAGGTCAGAGGTTTGTAAATATTTTGGAGGAGTAATCTTGTAGTGAATTAGATGTGTAAGCCTGGTGGTAGGGTTGCTTGACTGCAGCTGAAAGGCGTTAGTTGGTTGTATGATTATATGTTATGTTGCAACGATAAGTGGTTCAGAGGTTATCTGAAATTTAAGAAAGATTTGCAGTATTTGTTGAGATAACTTTTTGAAAATATACGATGAACGGAGAAGATATTTGCTTTGTTGTAGAGAAGCTGGATGGATAGGTTGAGTGTCTGAGTCCCAGCCTAGCCAACGAACAGAACAGACGCATGGCTCTTTCTGTTCTCGCCTGTACGACTCTAAAAGCAACCATGATGGATTCTAGCTTATGATCTCTAGTTAAAGTCTGCCTCTCAGCCTTCGTAATGCTATCCAAGCTTGCCTGGCTTTTCCCGTAGACTTTACCATCAATTATCCTAAGGTATCCTCAGTAATATCACCTGAATCATGCTCGAATGTACCCGTGAGCTAACCTTCATAAGGTGCCGGTAAATCGAAGCTTCTGAGCGGCTCAAAATAGTGACCTTCTTTCAATCACAGCATGGCTATTATTATAGTATTAAGCTACAGAAACACTCGAAATAATTTTAGGTTATTCACCCACCATCTTATTAAATAGACTAATAATTACGTAAACTCCAACAAAAGCAAAGCATTTCATAGCTATTTTTGTCGTGTCAAGAGTGTTGAACAGAATCTCAAAAGTCAATATTGATTTTATGGATGGTGTTGTCCTGTTAGACGGTGCAAAAATGGGTGTAAACAAACCACTGCACCCTGTGTATATTTGCAGCGGAAAGGAAAGCAACCTGACCGACTCCTTCGCTTGGATGAAGTCAGTGGTTATTAAAAGTGGAGGTTTTCTTTTAGCTGCCCAGGATCAGTCACTTCAACCTCGTAACAATCTTAACCCTTACCGTGCGGCATAAATTTTGAGAGTGAGTGGCGTGTCTCCGAATGTTTAAGGGTTTCACCTATCCCAATTAGTGCCTCACTGAACACAGACGGAAATTCTGGGTCAGGCTAACATATTGAAGATGCGGATATTTCCGGGAGCCGCACGGTAAGGGTTAATCCACTTTAGAAGGAAAATAGTAAATCAACATATAGATTATGTAAGGAATTTAATGAGACTATTCAGTGTTTCCGTTGGCTGTTTAAATAAACGCCGGTCTTAAAAAATACCAATCCTACTCATTTTTTTGTCAGTCAGCATAGTTGGTTATAACTTATTTTGCAGATTAAAGATTCAATTTCCTGGAAAACTGCTGATATCAACAGTTAGCTAAGAAACATGGCTCGTTTTATTGTACTACACTAGAAACGCATAGCTGAAATCGGATTTTCAAAGTAGATTGTTTCAAAAATTATGGCATGGACTGATTGTCAATGTTAATATTAAGTGTTAATATTAAGTGTATAACCCATACCATTATTCAACACAGGCAAACACAACCTTTGGTGATTATGCGCCAAAACACAGCACCTTGAAAAAAGCCCTGCATAATATCCAGCTGGAGAAAGCCAGTCATCAGTTGCAAGACATCTAAACCTGAGGCAGAGTACCATTTCCCGTCTCTGGCAGCGCTACATGCAGTACAACTTGACCAGAGATCATCTTAGGAGTGGGAGACCAGGGGTGACAACTCCAGCTCAAGACCGCAAAAACAGTCAGAAATCACCTAAGAGAGCATGGAATCCGACCGATCCGACCGATCCGACCACATACAGGACCTGTTCTGTTACACCACCATCGTCGTGCATGTTTTTAATAGAGCATTAACGTTCGGCCATGGCCCCTCTTGAACTGAAGGAGGATCTTATTCAGCCACGAGTCAAGGTTTATGATGTATCGACATGACGGCAGTATGCGGGTTTACAGACGTCAAAATGAAAGATATGCTCGACAGGGTGTTCGTAGGGCCGACAGATTTGGCGGCAGAAGTGTAATGATGTGGGCTAGCTTATCTGTAAATGACAGAACAGAGTGGTGCATTCCAAGGGAATTTTAATGATGTGCGCTATCGTGATGGAACGTCATGTTATTCCCGCAATTAACGCTAGAAGAGACATTTTCCAGCATGACAATGCAGGACCGAATACAGCAAGCATTACAACAGAGTTCATTGCCAACAACAACATTACTCTACTTCAATGGCCTTCATAATCCACAAATCTTAACCTAAATAAACATCTGTGGGATCAGTTGGATAAACGTGTACGACGTCGACAGCTGCAACCACAGACACGTCAACAGCTAGTCGTCGCGTTGCAGGATGAGTAGAGAAGAATCCCACAACAGCAGATGCGACGTCTTATTCAGTCTATGCCCAGGCGATGCAGAGCAGTGATTGATGCTTGTTGTGGTCACACCAAATACTGACTTTGTTACCGTACCATCAAAACCAAAGACTCTCAATACCACTTTGAATGACTTATGTTTTTGGATACACATATCCCAATACCTGTGTAAAACTTTTTTGCTCTATCATCATTACTTTTTGTGTTATTCAAGTTAATAAAGCATCTTTAATAACACTGAATTTTCACCTATGCGATTCTTTTTGGGGCCAGTGCACTATCACAGTGAAACGTAGTGCAATGAATCTGTGTTTTTCAGCTAATTAAATACATATCTATGTTGTTAGGTGGTCAAAAGTTGGAACACCATGTTAAAATGATTTTTACCAAACAAAGGGACTGACACACTTAAAATTTAACGATCCTGGTAACATTTCACAGGTCAAAAGCCGACATATACTGGAGATCGATGTCGATATTTTTTAACAGCTTGTCAAAGGATGCCCGCTTTAGGCGGAACATTATATCTAAAACGGCATGACAACATGGTTCAATTCGTTTTACTACCGTATTTGACATGCCTGTGGTTGTGACATGGAGGTCAATCCACACTACATCCCTGAACATGTCATGGGCGTCATAGCAAATTATAAACAGACTCATTGTCTGACTCTGATGGTGAGTGGGGCTGTTTACTGGCGTGGGGTTTTCCCATTAGGGTTTAAAGTCCGGTTGATGGCGCGGTCTACTGGTCAGGCTGGGTAGGGTTTTAATCAAATTATGAGGATCAGTTTCACCGACACACAGGAAATGCAGGCTTACCTCTTGCAATAAACCTTGTCGTTTTAAGATAACTAAAATTTCAACTCGTAAAACCAGAATGTGTATATGTGTCGAGAGAGAGAGAGAGAAACAGTAAAACCAAAAACAAAAAACAAAACAAAATAGATGGTGATAAGGAGAGACATCAAGAAAGTTAAATGTAAAAAATACGAGGTTTACTGCTGTCTCATTTCCGACCTTTCATAGCAATGGATGTGGTCTCTTGGTTGGGAAAATATATTTGACGATCGACGTTCGAAGACAAAATATTAGTTCGGATGGTGCGGGAATCAGATTACCGGCATTCGCATTTACGAGGCCTAACTGTATTGTACGGTACACAATCCAATGACGAGTATTAGGGCGGTCTTCTACAATAAACGATTCATCGATAAGTACCTAATAACAAAAAAAATTATGGCTTTGTTGTAATATAAACGACCCATTGACAAAGACCATGACTGTCTGAACTATAAACACGTCACTGACTAGTATTACGGTATCCATATCCAATAAACGATGCACTTAGTAGTACTGGAGATATTTTCTACTATAAACTATCCAGTGACAAGTATTACGAATAGTTTCTACTATAAACTCAATGACAAGTACTACGGCGGTCCTTCACTATCAATTCTACCATAAACACGGATGAATACTTGATTCTGATTGGTCAATCAAAGTGATCAAATTTGGATTGATCACTCTAATCACTCTCATGATCGCGTATTAATACATATAGAATACATCGTTGTTTTTGTTTTGTTTTTGTGTTTGTTTTTTCACTTT
>JAULCD010147382.1:0-11088 GCA_032361085.1 Calliostoma canaliculatum
GAGCCCCGTTCCTCAAAGCGATCTTAGATTAATTTGGTCGTAAGTGATTTTTTAAACAGTGTCCTATGGAGTTATTTCTTATCGTATGCTTGCAAATGCTGTAGCGCAGAGACCAGTTCCATTTGTTGCGTTACGACAGTTGTAAGTCAATGTTATATTTTATCACTAACGATCAACTTAGCCTAAAATCGCTTTGAGGATAGGGGCCCTAGATATTTATCGCGTGGTGGCGCGTGGCGCGTGGTCTGGTGCATAGCACGATTGATCACAATCAGGCGAAGTTTGAATTGTTACCGGATGGGTGACCCACTCGGCTTGCTTGATTCCTAAAAGTTTTTAGGGCATTTGCCCTGCCCCACACTGAGACACAGACTAATAGTTTGTGGTGTCACCCTGTATGTAAGTGGCTTTGTTCGAAGTGTGCCTCTGTTCACCCAGCAGTAAAACTGAGTACCTGGTATGGAAGACGTTTGTAATGTGAATTCCAACCTTCTAGCGCCTAACTGGCAGCTGGGGTTGTATACTCCCCAGGGAGTTGAGAATGACAATGCAATAAACATGGGATCCGATGACCAAGGTAATAATTGTAAGGCGCTTCGAGCATACACCTACGTATGGATTTAGCGCCATATAAGTATGTAAATTATAAATTATAATTATTATTATCAAATTAAATACTGTCTTCACATTTACAAAATAGCTTGTTTTGTCACTTTTCTTCACAAGAAAATCATTTGGTTTTACTCTGGCTTATAAATTTAGTCGAAATTTGAGTAGAATGTTGATTTAAAACCAAATGTGAATTCCGGTTTTAAAGGACAATGTCTGCTCAAGCTATAAATCACCACCATGGTTAGTATTCTCAGCTAAATACTTGAAACGTTTAAGCTACTTGTGTTCTTCTGATCAAAAAGGCTTTCATCAAAGTTAGCATCAGCTAATACATTTATTCCGAATTTATCAAGCAGGTTTTTCTAGGATCAAATGAAAGTGCTGCTATTCATTAGCAGGTTGCGACAAGTCTATGGAACATGTTTTGCAACGTATCGATCCGAACCAGAGGTAGAATTCTACATATACGAGGGCTGGCTGAAAAGTTGTATAAGCTAAAATGTAAAAGACCCGTACCATGTCGATGGTTTTTATATATTTCTCTACATAGTTCCCTTCCGGATTACACACTTTTGCCAGCACTGTTGAAAATAAATGTTTTCAATCACATTAATAAGTTATTCACAGCGGAAATGACGTCATCATCACTAGAAAATTGGCGACCAGATATTTTGTTTTTTATTTCATGTAAGCAAATAGATGGAAGTTTGACCGAGCCAAATTAAGTGATTAAGGGGATAGTCAATGCGTTAGAAGCCACAGTCATGGAATGTTGATAGGACATTTACCGATTTGTGAGCAGGAGTATTGTATTAGTGAAAAAGGATTCCGTTAGTGAGCGAATCCAGGTTTCCTTAACTATTATATTTTAGGGCAAGTTATACTTTATTACACAGCACATAAGGGTGGAGGATACTTTATTATATAAATGTTCCAAAATGCTACAATGCTACTTAGCACTATCCATATGTCTTGGTTAAACAAATTAATGATAATCTTTGAAGTCAAAACTACACCTTGACATAAGCAGGAAATAACAGGGTATAACAACACACTAAATAACCGTCAAGTACGTAAGCTCATATTTTTCACTTGCAATTGTTACATGTTTTAGCAGCATATATGTCAGCATTTTGACTGACACTATCAACAAACTTTCTGGTACGATTTGTAAAGGAAACAAAAAATGAGAAGGAAAAGGTTCAAGCTTATCCCTCCAAAATATTTTAATACAAAATGTCACATTATGTAACTGGTAAAGCTGTTTCTATGGTATTTAAGACAGTTAATTTGTTTGGTTAATTAACTATCAAAACTATCGATAGTCAGACAAACTATCGCCAAAAGTATCGATTGTTTTATGTTGCAATCGATAGTGTACTATCGTGAGACAAGCAATCGCAATCAATCGATGTATCGTTACACTACAACTAATTACATAGCATCCGTGCCTACGTCAGAGGGAGCAACAAATAGAAATGTGAAAGACCTCATGAGACAGCCATTAAAACAGCAATCAAGATGCGCTAGTAATTTAGCATTCTTTACAAAACAGTACAATTACACGTTTCAGTCGCTCAAAAGCTAATTGCATTAAAACTAATGCATGCTAAAGCAACCTACAAGTAAAGGTTAATAGGTTACAAATCAGGGTACATGATTCAAAAATAATAGTTACAAAACATGAATAATTTGTGATGCCAGTGCAAAAGGCATTTCACAACGAAACACAAATGGCACGCTAAATTAACCAAGGATTTTGGCAGTTAGGGTGTTAACAGATCATACAACTCATTAGCGAACAATAGTTAATTAAGTGGCGGCACATTGTCAAAAGAGGCACTAATTGTGCCACATACATGTATATCTCGTTACATACAACAATGAAGGCGTGGGGGGTCAAAGTCACTATGACGCGCTGTAATAGTTTCATCCAAAGTCATATATCCTTCAAACCACGCTTTTAAAACTAATGCAATTCGCTTTAAGTTAACTGTCTTCGATTGGGACAAACCTTGGTTATTCTATCACACCCATAACAAATAACGATAAGGGTCCACTGTTTAAACTAATTTGAAACACAATAATGACAAGTGTATTTTAACTGTACATAACAAACAATGTTATTACATTTTAATCTGCATTAGTTTTATTGAAAACAACAAAAGTAGCTTTGAAGTTTTTACTTTATCCTTTCCATGTTTGCCATTGATACCTAGTCACGTGACACATATTTTGCGACCACAACTCGATCAGCTGTTATGTTTAGAACGATTTTATCTTCTTCTGTATTAAGAGGTTTCTGCTGCATTCAAGAGGTTTACAGACAGATAGACAGACAGACATATATTTTATTTGAGTCTCACCTCACATTTAAACATTAAAACATATTTACAGGTATAATGGATATTTTGCATTAGCAAATAGTAAGACATACGTAAAAGCACTATAAAACCATAATGTGTAAACATATAAGATAAACAGGAAAAGTATGTTATGTAAAAGGATAGATACTTAAAAGCACATTAAATTACGTGTTTTCATATAAAAAACATTTCCTTTTTCCCAATAACCTTTTGCAGGTTTTGACTGTGAAATAAACTATATCCGGGCTTGATAAAATAAAACACATTGTCTGTACATCATTAAAACCATTAAACTTCTTACATAAATCATTGCATTTATTAAAAAGATGAAAACGGGTATCAGTGTAGAGAGGACAGTGTAAAAAGACATGGCACTCATCTTCGACTAAATGTTGGCAGTTGAAACATGTTCTATTCTCAACTGGTGTATTAATGTATCTGCCTGTTTCTAAATGTAGTGGTGCCACTCCACACCGGAATTTGGCTAGAGAACTTCTGAGACTTTTGGGCAGATGGCTTATTATATAAAGATCAGTATTAAATGCAAATTTTAAGTTCTGTATAAGCGTATTCTATTTCCCCCTTCTCCTCTTTACTACCAAGTCAGTTTGATATGTAATGATGCACTACTTCCTGTTAGTAATGTATATTAAAAGTGTATTTTTATCCGCTGCAATTGGAAGGAAATCGGTAGTTAACAAACATTATCCTCTTGGTAATACGTGTTTTATCAGCTGTACAGGGAAATAAATACGTAGTTAATAAACGTTTACTTTCAAGTTAAACAATTCCTGATGAGAAGTAGATAGCTTAAGCTTTATTTAAAGGCATATCTAATGTTCTGTTAACGATTGCTATTTTCGTCAGCAAAACTTGTTATGCCTATTAAAGTAAGTTACATTATAAAGTTAATAGTTGTTGTGTATACCGTCGCTATTCTCGAACCCAAGTCGTACTAAACAGTTCCTCATACAAGTTGTTATTTGCGAAGTACAGTAAAGAACGATTTTGACATTTGTACATCAAACCTATTGGCCTAGTGACGTTCAAATACTTTATTTCCTCTTTGAAACATTATATTTTGTTTGATATTGCATGCATTTTACCAAAGATGTAGGCATGTCGTTTGAACATTTTTGATACTTTAATTAATTTGTATGTATTTATGTATGGGTTTTTTCTATAAGTAGCCTTTGATAACTACATTTTGCAATGAATTAGGTATTTTTAAAGCAACACCATTCGTCTAATGACAGTATTTATAAAGTCAGAGTGTTACGACTTTGTAAGACCCTACTATGTATGTAACACAGAGCACGTTCCATTCAGCTGACATTTAATACCTGCTAATGTTAACCCCTACAGGGCTAGAGACAACATCATTACATTTCGGAGCTAAATTTCATATTTGTAAATGAAACTAAAATTGCTGTAAATTGTACACTCGGTGAGAAAAACAAAATAATATTGATAACAATGTTCAAACAATGTCTCCTTTTAATTAGTTGAATCTGCTTGGACCCAGTGACAAAGTCCAGGTTTTTAAAGGGTCTATTAGACAAATGTTGGTCATGAACAACTGAAGATCTTAGTACTTTGGAGACCAGAGAAACAAGTCAAGATACAGCGAGGCTCCACTGTAATCATAAAACATGCCACGTACAGTTTCTAAAGACACCGTCATCACAGTTAATCAATAAATATACTTGTAGTACAGACCCCTGTTCCACAAACATATCGTAAGACTAAGACGTCTTAACTATTATATCTAAGCACTAAGATAAAAGTTAAGATATCTTAGCTTAATGAGAGCTTTATGGAACAAAGTCTTGCTTTTTTCCTAGCTTCATTCTGGCGTTTGGTTCAATGGAGGTGTTCAGCATTCATAAAGAACGATGGCCTAAGATCAATGTTAGAATACGACAGCTGTGTTGAACGGGCCCCTGTACTTCACTAAAAACTATTGGCGTAAAGGAAATATGGAATCAAACAAAACCGGTTTTGTTTGGATCCCGGAAAGAAATTTGATTTTCCAAAAAGTTCGGACTAGAAGCTTTTGCCAATAAGTAAATAAAGATCAAAGTATTTTTGAGTACTTCCAAATTTTTGAGAAAATCAAAAGCTCATAACCTAAGATTTTCAAGAGCATGACTTAATAGTATGTTTGAAATACCATCTTTAGAATTGATAACTAATGCTTTAATAGTTAGCTCACCTTGTCCATAAGTTTCGGCCGTAATGAGCAGCAGCAACAGACAGACACCACCCGCCATGTTGATCAAGCCGTCAACTGACAAACCCTGATAAGTTGACTTCCTGGTTGGTGTGAACTTATAGCACACTCGGATTTAAAGTGTGTAAGTGTGTAAGTGTGTAAGTGTGTGTGCTGACTTCCTGGTTGATGTAAACCTATAGCACACTCGGATTTAAAGTGTGTGAGTGAGTGTGAGAGTGTGAGAGTGAGCGAGTGAGTGAAAGAGAGAGAGAGTGTGTGTGTGGGGAGGGGGTGTCACACACCCCTTCCTTCGTACAGTTCTAGACATCGACCGATGATACTGTGTGTAACTGTATATGACACACGCGTAACACATACCCCCGTACAGCTATAGTTAAGTCGGGTCTCGCTTATCCGACACTTTTATTTTATTCAAATCGCCCGAATAAATGAATATACAGATATTGTTTAATGAATTTTTAATGAATTCTGTGAAACGTTGGGAATTCGTTTCCAGGCAAAATTCATCCGGAAGGCGAGTCTTCCGAATATCTGAGGTATATCGAATATAACACATGCACACCACCCCCTCCCATCACACACATCCTCCTTCGTAACAAACGTTTAGCTTTACAAAAGGTTTGTCGTAAGAGCTCTGAAATCAAAGTTAAGATATATTAGTTTTACGAAAGTTTTGTGACGGCAGCACTAAGTTAGTAGTTTTGAGATTTTAGCATCGACATGACGAGAGCGCTTGGATAATTGTTAAGATGTTTCAGCTTTACGAAACATATTTGAAATGTTTTAGCCATATGAGACTCAGGGAACAGTCTGAAAACCAAAGTTTTGTTTTGAGGGCGCTAAATGAAATTAAGGCATTTTAGCTTTATGAAAGCTTAGTGACTAGAGCGCTAAGGTAATAGTAAGATGTTTTAGTATACGAAAGCTTTGTGATGAGGGTGTTAAGACAATAGACAAGACGTTTTAGCTTTACGAAAACTATTTGAGCGGTTTATCCATATGAGACCTTTGTGACACTCGGGGGCCATTCAAAATATCATCACATGCTATAGGTTCTGGTGGAGTTTTGTGTGTCGGTTATTAGGATCGCAAAGATGTAAGGTAAAACGTTTTAACTTTACAAAACCTTTGTTATAAGGGCGCCTCTAAATTGAACATTGGTGGGAGAGAGGGAACGGGGAGGCCTTGTTCGAATTGATATGTAATGATGCAATACTTCCTGTTAGTAGTGTATTTTTATCAGCTGCACAAGGAAGGAAATCCGTAGTTGACAAACATTATCCTTACAACACTTTCTCTTGGTGATACGTGTTTTATCAGCTGTATAAGGAAAGAAAACCGTAGTTAACAAACTTATATTTAGAACAGGTTGTTGTTCAACAAGAAGTACAACTTGTGATGAGGATTAGACATTTTAAGCTACATTTAAATGCAAACCTGAATAAATTTAACAAAAGCAATACAATTATGTTAATGATTGTTATTTTTTGCCAGCAAAACCTGTTTTGCTTATAAAAGGAATTTACATTATAACGTTAATAGTTGTTGTGTATATCTTTGCTATTTGTCAGCCCATGGGTTTGGTTTTAAAACACTCAAATCTTTAGGGCTAGAGACAACACCAATACATTTCAGAGCTACATTTCATATTTGTAAATCAAACTAAAATTTCGGGAAACTGTGCACTCGTATGTTTAAATAATGTTCAAACAATGCCTCCTTTTTTGTGAAATCTGCTTGAACCCAGGGACAAAATCCGGGGTTTAAAAGAGTATGTTAGACAGATGTTGGTCAACTGAAGATCTTAGTATTTTGGAGACCAGAAAAAAGTAGCGAGGCTCCACTGTAATCATAAAACATGCCACGTACAGTTTCTAAAGACACCGTCATCCCAGTTAATCAATAAATATACTTGTAGTACAGACCCCTGTTTCACAAACATATCGTAAGACTAAGACGTCTTTACTGTTATCTCTAAACACTAAGATAAAAGTTAAGACGTCTTAGCTTAATGAGAGCTTTATGAAACAAAGTCTTGCTTTTTCCCAGTTCCCTTTGGGCGTTTGGTTCAATGGAGGTGTTCAACGTTCATGAAGAATGATGGCCTAAGATCAATGTTAGATTACGACAGCTAATAAAACCAGACTTGATCCCGGAAAGAAATTTGGTTTTCCAAAAAGTTCGGATTAGAAGCTTTTGCCAAGAAAAAATTAAAGATCAAAGTATTTTTGAGTACTTAACAAGAATCTCTTGATGTAAATCCAACAAGTATACAGATATGACCACGAGCAGAACGTTTTAATCATTTTTGGTCAACACACCATACTCGTATCTTAAGGAATCTTTTATATATTTCCCCGAGTTAGATTAACCCTTGGAGTGTTGAAGTGAGATTAATTAGACATACAACACTGTCACTCTTAAAGTGGTGAATTGAGTCACATGAAAATTAAAAGCTCATAATCAAAGGTTTTCAAGAGCATAGCTTGTATGGTTTGTTTAAATTACCATCTTATCCATTGATAACTAATGGTGTAATAGTTAGCTCACTTTGCTAATAAGTTTCGGCTGTAAAGATCAGCAGCAACACCGCACGCCATGTTGTTTCAGCAGTCAACTGACAAACCCTGATGAATGGGGAACCCCGCTCAACTAATCCGCTAGGGGGCGCGTCGGAATTTCCGTCCCGGAAGTGTTGCTACTGTCAATAATGTTCGATGTCTCTATACAGCAGACTGAAATTTTATACCCTGAATACGAAAATTCACTGAGCTGTCACATGTTGGAAGAAGATGGATTCGATTGAAAGGTATAACCATTTAGAAAACCTACCTAAGTTTTTCTTTATGGCCTCTAGAATGACGTCAGACCCAACACCACCTAGCTGACAAGGTGTTGTCGTACAGATCTGGACAAAGTTCTTTCCAACAGGATCCCTAAAAATAATAGTGAAATTCTTGTTTACCTGATATTAACACTTAGAAGGCTCATGACATCATGAGTCATTTTCGATGTGTAAAATCCAACCTTAATATGCTGTTGAAAAAGTATAGGTTAATTAATCAGGAAATGTACACAATGACTGAGTGGATGAGGCAAAGTACTCATTGACTGGTTATTTTAAGCATTGCACACAATGACTGATTGTAGACATTGACTGTAACATATACATGATACATGTGTCTTTTGAGAAAATGAAGATACTTGTATGATAAGCAATAGTAATCTTTAAAACTTACCTATTGAACATTGTGTAAAATGTTGCAACTTCATAAACTCTCATTCGGGGCATTTTTAAAATATCAGCTACTTTATGCATTGCAGATATTGGAAGCCAACCTGTAAAACAGCATACGCAAACACTATTAGATTATTTTGACAAAAATGTCAACTGAATATTTGAGTGTTATTGTTGTTGGTGGTGGTTGTGAGCGATATGCAACATTTCTGAAAAATCACCAAACCTCCATCAGTCATACATATAATCAAAAACACATTCACATTTGACCAATCTTATTTCATATCTTGCCAAGATCACCACATTGCTGTTTAATAAGTGATTTAAATTTTAACCCTTAAAGCATTGAATTGACTCAGGTAAAAACTTTAAATTATGAACACCATCCATGTTGAAAACGTACCCTGTGGTCATTTGTTTCAAAGAGCTCCTATAGGAAAACAAATGACCACAGGATAGGTTGTTTTTTATGATACAGTTTCAGTCAATGTATCACTGTAAGGGTCAAGCTACAATGTGAATTCTGCAAATGTTTACCATGTTGTCGCTGCGCCAGATCCAGCAATGGTATTACAGCAGCAGCCTGGTGGCCCTCTGGGTAGTTTGCAATTATCACATCTGCCCTCTGTCAACACAAATCAAAATTGAATAACATTAGTTATATATATGTATACTTTGCAACTGTAATGATCATTAGAATATAACTTTAGACAAAAGTTACAAAATACTTTAAACTTCAGAGTGTTAAATGCAGTCAATGTTTTCAGTATCAGACTTCCGGCCTAAATATACTGTTGAAGACCTACCCTGTGGTAATTTGTTTAAAATATTTCCTATGTTTGTTCTTTTAACACAAATTACCACAGGATAGTTTTTCAACAGCAAATGATGGTCAGTTTCAAAGGGTTAAAACACTAGCAAAGATATACCTTTACTGCAAAAAAAAATAAATTAAGTTACACAAATGCACTTACATCTAAATTTTCTTTGCTGAATTCAAACTTGACATCTGAGTTGTTACTTGGAGTATCTCGATGCTGAAATGTTTTAAATAATTATATAAACATATTTGTACACACACACCTACATCATTGTTCAGGAAATTACACATATTAAATAGCTTTTACCATGTGTATACACAATGGTATTACAAATCTCAGAAAACGTACTACGAAATATCTATTGAACTTTCAGATTTTAGTTTACATCCATCTAATTAAATTATCAATATAAAAAATATAGTCATACCCAGAGTAAAGTACAAATGTTCATGGTCTTGCAAACATTGTAAAATATTAAAGTTCTAGTAATATTACCAGTAATTAGAAATATTCCTTGTGTTGATAGTGAATTACTATTACAGTACATCATGTTTATGATCAAGTCACTAGTACCATTCTACTTGAATATCTATCATGTGTACACATATTTCTATTACTTTAAAAGTCATCGATTAAAAATGATAAAGTATTTATTCTTATCTCCACTTGTGATAAATGTCTATGATTCATCGATTAAAAAATACTTAAGGGTTTTAATAAAATTTTACTGTAAGACAATAAATGAATCAAGTTTATACTTGATGATATTTTCTGGTCTCTTGGTCAGTCTATTTTAAATACAATCTTTTTCTATATGCTATTGAATTTCAGCATGTGAGTGAAAACAAATACAATTTATTTGGCATTTCAATATTTGCTTATGTAATGAGCAGTATACTCACAACAAACAGATGGTCGCTGCATGTTGGTGCTGCTCTATGGAAACTTCGGATTTGATGACGCTGCAAAGTGATTCACTGATTTTAGTAAGATTTGAAACTGTCACCCCATGTGCTGTTTATTATGTTTTGTGGTCATGAGACCACAAGAGTGTTTGGTTACCAGCTTAAAGTAAATTCCAGTGAAGTGTCGTCTGCTCCAAGAGGCTAAAACCTATTTTATGGTAATGTGTTTAAGAGAGCTGTTGGACCTTTTTTACAAACACAATTACAACAGCAGATTTTTTAAAAGCTCATTACAGTTCGAAATTGGACAATACAGACAAATGTTGCACTCAACTTCACCACAATACACAACCTCTGATGTCTGAGCGACAATTTATCGAAATGTTGTTCAATAAATGTGTAGAATGCAGGTTAAAATGGTATTACTGTAAAATACTCTCAACGTCAAGACACTATTTTGACAGACATGCTAACATGATGACAATCTCAAGATAAATAATTACATCATTATCGAGATATATTCTTTATTTTTTTTAAACAAACTATAAATGCATAGTGGAAAACCACATCGACTTCTGTTAGCGACCGTAACCGCCGCTAGGGGCGCTGGTGTAGCTAATGGCAGAACAGCGAACGAATTGGTCCACTGATAGTGGTGATGTTTGAGGTCGAATTGCACATATTTACATGACATGAACAATATTTAACCTCATTGTCATTTCTCCTGTACACTTTTTGGTTAGCGTTTTTTGCCAAACTGACACATTCTGGCCAAAACTGGAAAAACAAGAGTTAGTTGAAAACTTACCTACGTAAATTTTTGACTTCAAACATGTTTTTCATGACTTTAACTTGCAATGTTCACTAAAAACTTGTCAAAAACGCATGGTTTATATATTCCAGTAACAAA
>JAULCD010147493.1:0-11088 GCA_032361085.1 Calliostoma canaliculatum
ACTCCAATGATTTGTTGTTGCTTTTAGTAATGGTTTTCTAAAATAGTTGTATCATTTCGTATCGAGATATGTATCGTTTGTGTTCTGTGTATCGAGATACGTATCGTATCGTGGCATAAGTGTATCGTTGCACCCCCAGTACATATATGGATTACAACTTCCTGGTAGCTGAGTAGCGACCAAGAGGTAATCCATATATTTGCATTTATTAAACAAATCAATTTTGTTTTAGAATGTTACAAAATATGAAAATCAGTGTATATTTTAAAAAGCTGACTTAAAATATTTTCAATTTTTATCTGCAAACTAATTTTTATTTTTCAAAAGCATATTATAATTGGAATTTTCACACTAATGAACAAATGTTACGCTAAACATTAGGTTAGATATTCTTCATACCACACCATATTGCTATGCAGTATAAACAATCAAACTAAAACCATGCTGGTGTATATATGACCATCAACCTGTGATATATATAAAGGTTCAAACAAATGTTGTACAAAGTACCAGACAGTGAACACATTGATGTATAGATGACTTGGAACCATGCCAGAACAGATGGTCTTTGTATTGGAAAACTAATATGAAAACCGACGATGTGTCTATCAGTGGGTCAGTTAATTAACGAATCTGCTCGTTTGTCATTTTCTATGAACAGAAGGGGAAATAAGTTTCACAAAGACAAACGGGTCATTATTCAATATACAGAGGGCTGCCACGTGCTCAGGAGGACTGACTATATGTTCCACAAGATAACGACAGCAATGAACGTGGGCAGAATTGAACCACATTCCTTACATCAAAAGAATCATTTCACGAATTCGTTGTTATTGCAAATTCCATGTTGACAAATGGTCTCTGAGATGAGGCAAGTTGGAGTTTTACGATGCAGACTGGTTCACAGCAAGGGACTAATGTTTGTTTTGGTAGAGGAACCGGTAACAGAATATAACTCCAAATCTTCGCTGGTCTGTCGTTGATGAAATAGTAAATTCCAATTATCTCTCGGGATACCTTTATCCTATTTAGATAGGGATTTGGATACTGAAATGGCAAATGTTTGGTTTAGCACTTTCAGGGTTAAATATTAGCAAAATGACTTCGCACTACTGACCTAGTCGTAACCCTTAATGGGCTAAGCCCATTTTTTTCTTATTTCATTGTCAAAACTCTGCCTAAAATAAGCTGTTAAAAACCTATTATGTGGTAATTTGTTTAAAAGAGCTCCTACAGGTCACAGTTTAAAAGTCTACTTAACCCTATTCAGCACTGTTAGGGTTAACCATTAGAATGCAAAGGTCAGCGTTTGTTCGCTTCAATGTTCAAACTCAAATCAAAGTAAGCTTTCATCTCTCAACGCGCACAAATTGCTTATTTTACAGTCACCACATTTGCTGTTTCAATTAAACATTTTGTTTCATGATTGATAAATAATAACGGAAAAACATTCAAATTCTACAAAATATTTTATTTTCATTTTAATTTACATTAGCCTGTTTATTTTAACCACACACACACACACACACAAAAATAGCTGAATCAAAGTAACCATTTAAGTCTTTCAAGCTTAATTATGACTGTGGCATTTCACAAAACAAAAGTTCAATTATAAAGCAATTAATTTTTTTAACATTACATGTCTTAACTAAAATCTGTCAGTGACTAAATTAAATTTTAACAGTATTCGTTTTTCTTTCTCCCCAATCTAAGTTATCAAGAAAGCTAATTTCTCTGAACCTGGATCTACATCACAATTATTCCACTGATAAATGCGTGCAAACACACAAGTAGTCCCAGTATTATCCACCATCATAAATCACTGCAATGCAGGCTATTGAACAGTTTTAACCCTTACAGTGTTGACTAGGGTTAAGTAGATTTTATAACTGTGACTACCTTGTGCTGTTAAAAACATGTACTGTGGTATTTTGTTTAAAAGAGCTCCTGCAGGAGCTCTGTTAAACAAAGTATCACAGGATAGGTTTTCAACAGCCTGTATCAGTTGGAGTTTGAAACCTAAAATGAGCAAATGTTGTGCTCAGCACTTTAAAGGTTAAAGGATTTACAACTATTGTAGCATCACAATGTTTTGCTGGTTGGGTTCCCAGATACAGTGAATACCATAGTCTGGTAACACAAGGCAATGTTCATCAGGAGACGACTGATTTCAGAACAATTCCTTCTCCCCCCTTTTTCCCTCAAGCCTAAGAATTCCCCCATCTTTCCCTCCCTCAAATTAGAAATTATTTTGTGTGTGGTTATGTTAAGTTAAATGAACATAAAACTAATATTTGGGTGCCACAGAAATTTGCTTTATATTACCAGAAGGCTCAGTGAGTTAATCGTTCGTGAGTCGAGGTTACAAATAAACGTGCAATGCTTGTGCCTGCTGAAGTGTGTGTCTGGATAACTGGGGTGTACAGCGTTTGTGACTGCTCTAGTGTGAGTCTGGATAACTGGGTGTACCATGTTGGTGTATGTTTACAGCTAATAATCATGCAATTTAAATTGATTGTTGATGTTATCAAGAGTTTGTGTTTTGATCTTTCTACTTCAGGATAAATAGTTATGAAATATTTTCTTGTAGGTTAGTTGGAAAACTTAGACTACACTGTCATCAGCTGCAAAATACCTTTGTACAACAGGTTACTGTAGAACTACTTTAGTTTGCACATAGTCAAATCTCACAACATTTTAACCCTTAAAATGCTAAGTTGATTTTAGTCAGTCTTAAAACTGTGACCACTTGTGCTGTTGAAAACCTATCCTGTGGTAATTTGTTTAAAAGAGCTCCTATAGAAGCTCTTAAACAAATCCCCACAGGATAGGTTTCAACAGCCTGTTTTAGTTAGAATTTGAAAACTAAAATGAGCAAATGTTGTGCTCACATTTTAAGGGTTAAAAATAGTTGTTATAAACAATTGCCAAATTTTAAAGACAATTGATTTCATGTTGAATTTGAAGGAGGATTAAAATAAGTTCTTGTAATTTGTGTGACTATTTTCAACAAGTAGAACAGTTTTTAAAACATATTTTTGTTAGTTATTTTTTAAAGGAATCCTGATTTTGTTGTTGTAAAATTGTGTATGATTTTTTATGTTAAGATTTTATCGTACTTTTTGGAAGGAGTCACAAAAGGATATGATACTTAAAATGGTTTTTTTTACATTTTAATGACACTTAATATATTTATATCGTTGCTTAATGTTTGTTTCTGTTAAAGTAAAAAAAAACCATTCACTTAAAATAGATTTAATAAAAACATAATGTATTGAGGTTTGTTTTATCAAACAAAGGAATCGACACATTTGCTTTTAGTTCTATTCTATTTTGTTGATGTAGCCCACATCTCCATAGCTTCATGGCTTCTTACAAGCAGGATGCTTTGTTGGCATTTACAAGTTGGTGTAGTTATAACATGAAGTATTTTGGATTGGAACATCTTTTATCATCCAAAACTGGCTCCCACAGGAGATATCGCTTGTGTGAGATCAAACAATATCTTCTAGGAGATATCGTCACAAATGATGTCTTTTGATTGCAGAGATATCTCCGACATGATATCATATCTATTGTCCCGTCATTGTGACGTCACAATAAGTATGCAGCAGTATTGTTCTGACTCATGGCAGCACACAAAAATTGTCATTAAAAATTACAAAATCATTGATTAATGTCATTAAATTGATTTTGAATGATAAATAGAATCTAACCCTCGTGTCTCCTGATATCAAATATATCAACATTTGTTGATAAAAGCATGCCTCGGAGATTTAAACTTTTATCAACTCATGTTGATATATTTGATATCGGGAGACACGAGGGTGAGATTCTCTATTTACTTGGCCAATGGTTTAGGTTTACAAATGCTCAAAATTGTGTTAAACAAGTTATTTTAGAAAGTGCACAGTTTTTGTATTGGTACAGCTAAACAACTGATACAGGAAAATGATTTACGACGTCGTAAATTTACTAAGGCTTTGTGAAACGATATCCAGATGTCCTCACTAAATCTTAGTGATTCCTGCATGCAACAATATCTTCCCTACCACTATATCCAGCGGATTTAGTTATGGGCCCTCTTCCTCAAAGCGATCTTAGACTAAGTGCCAAACTATAACATTGGCTTACGACTGCCGTAGAGCAGGAATCGCTTTAAAACCGGTGCCACTAGTTCCAAATCGATCTCTACGCAACGACAGTCATGCATAAGCCTATAATAAGCAACAACTTCACATAACATTTCAAAAGTTACTTATGATTACCGTAACACTAAGATCGCTTTGAGGTTCGGTGGCCAGGCAAATAATACCCTTACCGTGCGGCATAGTTTTTGAGAAGTTATCGTGAGTGAAGTGTTCTGCAAATTTGAAGGGCTTTCCTATCCCAATTAGTGCATGTCTGTCCATGCGGCTCACATAGATATCCGGGTCAGGCTAATAGGCTGACCCGGATATTTCCGTGCACCGCACGGTAAGGGATAAGCTTGAACCATTCTCCTGGGTCAGAAGGGATGTTTTATTATTGATTAGGGCAGGTTCTTACACCAAGTCACGTGATTTAATTATAAACTGAGATTTGTTTAAAAATTAGGCGGGTCCAAAGAGAACGTAACAGCAACAGAGGATTTGACTGACAGCGAACAAACGAGGCAATCACCAACAAATAACCCAGTCGATGTTGAAGTAATTGAAAACCTAGCAGAGCTCAAACTGATAACTGTTGATGTCAGGTTTACGGGGTATGTGGGGTTAATCAGTCTCTCCCAGACAGACAGTTGAACTCGAGTGTAGCACACAAGGGTGATTTGTAAGCATTTGGAAGCAATGTGTGGCTTCTTGAGTTAGACAAATGTGAAACAGACTGATTACCTATCGTCGCGCCACTTTAATAGTATTGACAAAAAGCTTGTGTTTGAGGACGTTGTCGTTTTCGGATTAGCTTTATCGCTTTGCTCTTGTGACTTTGTCGAGCAAATGCAAATGTTCTTGTAAAGTTTGACTTAAAGAGAAGCAGCCAAAGGCATTAACATTATCAACAACAAATGCACCACCACCACCACCACCACCACCACCACCACAATAATAGTAATAATATAGGAATAAAAAAACATAATAAGACTAATAATAAAAAAAAAACATAAGAAAGATATGCTATTCAAATAGTTTAAATGCCAAATATCTTCAAAGGAGAAATGCTTATTTTTGCCTTAGGCTGTAAATTATGAACTTTACGAGTGTAAGATCAATAAAAAATAAAAAATAATGTTATTATGAGTAAACGGAAATGAAAATATCATCACAAAATACTCAAAAATTAAAGAGGTTTTTACTAACCGTGTTAATATAAAAAGGCCATTTTCAAATATTATCATATTTTCTAGGAATAATAAAACACTAGTTGTTCTCCTTGGTTATCGTAACTTTGACACCCTAGTCGTATGAATGAAACTAAAACTTTAAAACAGTTTTAATTTAAGTGTGGGGACAATACACCGCTTTTGGCAATTGGTTTTACATATTATTTTCATTCAAACCACTTACCACGGAAAAAGGACTTTAACAGCCGTGACTAAAACAAGAGTTGTGTTGGTATTAAATTTGAAATGCGTTTCCTGTCTTTTTAAGTCATTGTGAATTTGATTCAGTCATTCATTTAAATATAACAAATTCACTCATGATTGTCAACTTCTTTATTGTCTTGTGGCAACAAGCACATTAAAAAGATGAGAACCGTACGTAGTTTTGTTGCATTTACAGGAGAAATGTATCTAACATATTTTATTTATTCAAATAAATTTGTAGCGGCATGGGATGTCGTAAGCTATAAGAACACTAAAGACTGATTTACTCTGTGATCACCTCCGCTGTCGGAAACTTTTCTCTTGGTAAGTTGTTTAAGAGTGTTTAGGGCTCCGTTCCTCAAAGCAACTTTAGGTTAAGTTGATCGTAAGCTCTAAAATAGAACATTGGCTTACGACTGTCGTAGCGCAGAAATCGATTTCGGCACCGGTTCCAAACCAATTTCTGCGTTACGACAGTCGTAAGCATATGACAAGAAACAACTCCACAGGACAACGTTTGAAATATCACTTACGATTAACTTAGCACTGAAATTGCTTTGAAGAACCGGGCAAGGATCTTTTTAAAAAACGTTACCACGGAATAGGTCTTCAACAAACTTTGATTAAATGTAAGATAATGATATTGACAAATCAATACGTTGAGTCAACATTTCAAAATCGATATGTAATACCAATGGCACCCTGAATGTTGAAGTGATAGGTCCTAAATCACAATAATGAAGGCCTCTAACATTTTAAATGGTTCAAATATGACATAATGTGCCTCAAAATATCTCCAAATAATGAGTCGACTTCGAATTAATAGCATTCCTGAGTAGGTGTAAAAGAGTAACGCATAACCAGTTATCTAGATAAATCTGCTCAGGACACATATTCGATGCGTTGTCATAGTAACACACAAGACGTATTTTTCATGACAAAATAACATTTTTTTAACGTTAGTCTACATATTAAGATCGATTAATTCCATTAAAAGTGTAAATTGGAAAAGTTTACCAAAAGAAAAACAAATCTCCTATCTTAATTATATTTCTTTACCTACAAAAGAGGATATGAGCTCAGTGCTGTTCATGGTAAGTACGTTACGGTTTAATTTGTTTGATGGGCATCTAGAAGTTGTTATAATGACAGTTGTGAATATATAAATTACAACGTTTTGGTTGTTGAGTAGCGACGATGTAGCTTCTAACACAGTTATAAAACGCACTTGCTTGATGACGGTGTAAGACTTTACATAGAAACATAGCTACTTTGCAACCACGAAGTTGTAATCCATGTATGTACTATTATCACTTTACTTATTGTAAAACATTTTATGAAAATTATATATTTTATTAGACGAATTGCTAGAGATGTACTTATGTACAGAACAGTGTGATTTGTGACGTTTTATTGACACAATGTGTTAAATTCTTGGTTCTAAATTACATGAACTATTTTCATGAAAATGTTCCTTCTCATCCAAACTTAAATGAACAGAAAACGCAATTTATCAGGGTGGCAGATTGGTTTAGCTACATTATGTTGAAAACTTTAACCCTTACAGTGCTGAATAGGGTTTAGGTGATGTTGAAACTGTGACCAGCATGTACTGTTAAAACCCTGTCCTGTGGTAATTTGTTTAAAATAGCTCCTACAGGAGCTCTTTTAACCATATTACTACAGGATAGGTTATTAACAGCTTAATTTGGGCGGAACTTGTAACAATGAAATAGAAAAAAACCATATTTGGGCTTTGCATTCTAAGGGTTAATTTGCATTAACCCGATGAGTGCTTAAGATTTAAAATTGAAATTCCATCTCATCTATGTCATAGTAAGTTTGTGATAAACATTTGATGTTTCAACAACATGAGGATGATAATGATGTGACAAATAAAGTAATGAGATAGAAAAAAACTTAACTGGACAGGATTTTATTGATGACAACTTTTTTTATTGAGCAAGGTGCGACGATTTGGAATAGATTCTTGTATCGTTGTCAACGGTACACGATTCTGTTCCGACACGTCCAACATTAACCTAATGAATAAGTTATCATCCATAAAATTCTATTCAGTTTGATATCATTCAACTTCTAAAATGCCTATTAAAGGAACAGAAAAATACATCATACCAAACAGTTGAAATTAACATGTGAAGCCAATTGGGCACTGAGGATTAAAGTGACCTTGGTGGTCTAAACGTTGTGTATGCTGTTTCATTACCTATTTCAAAACTGAAATGATCGACTGTCAAGTTTATGAGTTGCAGGTAAACACGTTTGAGTGCAAAAGAGTAAATTAAACACATTACCAGTTTAGAAAGGAGAAGTGTTCATTCTGGAGATATTTGCAACGACTTGTGTTAACACATCACACGACTTAAAACTTTTTAAAAACAGATTAACATTTTGTGACGTTTGTCAAAACAAAGAGATATTTTATTCGACAAGAAGTGTTAGTTACACAAGTTCTGCGTGTAGGCGCAGCTTTTTTAATGGGTCTACAGTATTCATATTAAACTTATGGGGTAACACTGCACTGTAGGCCAGTGCATCATGAAAGAAATAACAACATATTACCATTCCGTCTATCACAAAACATATAGCCTTTGCCCCCGTTCCTCAAAGCGATTCTAGTCTTCAGATGATCATAAGTGATTTTGTTAAACAATGGCCTGTGAAGTTGTTGCTTGTCACAGGCTTACGACAGTCGTAGCGCAGAAATCGATTTGGAACCGGTGCCGAATGGCACCGATTCCAAAACGATCTCTGCGCCACAACAGTCGTAAGCCAATGTTATATTTTAGCACTTAGCCACTTATCAACATAGCCTAAGATCGCAAGAGGAAAGAGATCTTCGTATTGTTCAGTTGGACAATATATCAGCTTTTGTTCCCATTAAGTAACAGCATTGTCAAAACAAAAGACACATGGGTAACTAATAATCTTTAAAAAAACACAAGGGAGTTTTTTTTGGTCCCGCTGGAGAATAACACACATAATGTAAACAACTTTTATGATACAACAACATATGTTATATTTAGGATGATACGATCTGCGGGAGTGATGATTCCATGGGGAATTTGCTAAATGGTTAAGGTGTGTGAATGCTCAGTACAGACCCACAAATAGGACCTACCTATAAACTGTACCAGGAGTGGGAGACCCCTAGTTACTAGTACCTTGGGATCGGTTTACAAATACCAAAATTGTTGTAAACCATGCCTATGACAAATACAAAAATATTTTTTTAGGACAAATGCAGTTTGTAACAATTTGTTCATTTGACGAAACCATCTGCCTCGTGTCAAGTTTTTACACTGAATTTATCTCAGAATGTATTTGCTTGACACAGTGAGTTGACAAACAGTGTGAAGGAGTTCACAACAAAATGGTTGTCTAACATACAGTCTCACCCCGTTTGTGATAATAGGAGGTCAGCATTGACCTCATGAAAGTCAACAACATCAATGTTCTTCCCAGTAAACACGCTAATGTAACCAATCCTCAAATCGTCGAGGAACATTAATAAGTGGTTAGGCACAATCAAGGGTTTTTGTTATAGATGTCAACTACTCAGTATACATGGGCACAACGTTTCTGGGTATATGGGAAATATACCTGAAGAAGGAGCATGCTTATGCCCCGAAAAGTCGTGAACTTATGTGCAAAAATTGAGACCCACAAAAGTCCAGGGCCCCGTTCCTCAAAGGATCTTAGGCTAAGTTGATCATAAGTGCTAACATATAACATTGACTTACTTTTGTCGTAGCGCAGAGATCGCTTTGGAACCGGTGCCATTCGATATCTGCGGTACGACAGTCGTAAGCCTATGTTAATTAACAACTTAACAGGATATTGTTTCAAACGAACACAAACTCCACAGAATAAGCAACGACATGCCAACGTGCTTTGAGGAGACGAATGCTTGGGATCCTTCATCTCGTCAACAGTTTTTGACATCAGGTGGTCGTTTCGCAAAATCGTTGTATGTTTACGACGTCGTAAACCATTTCACTGGGTTAATAGTTTAGGATAACACGTGCTGAAAATTAGTGTAACTTGTGCATTTAAAAATAAGAAATTGAACAGTTTACAACGATTTTTAGAATTTGTTAACCTAAACAACTGGCGCAGGAAAATGGCTTACGACTCAGTAACATTACGACGACTTTGTGAAACGGTACCCTAAATGGTTAATGCCCTTAGCTACGGTCCTAGCCAATCAGTGTGATATGGGACAGCGGGTTGCGTGTTGTTATGGTTCCTTAAAGGGATCTTAGGTTAAGATGATCGTTAGCAATTTTTGAAACAATGTGTTGTGTAGTTGTTTCTTACGACTGTCTTAGCGCAGAATTCGATTTGGTACCGATCAACTTAACCTAAAATCGCTTTGAAGAACTGGGCCTGCGTAGTAGTGCATAAATCGATTCGGAACCGGTGCCGATTGGCACCGGTTCCAAAACGATCTCTGCGCTACGAGAGACGTATACCAATGTTATATTTTAGCACGTAGGATCAACTTAGGCTAAGATCGCTTTGAGGACCTGGGCCTGAAAAACAATTCATTTGATTACTTTACAATTACTTAAAAAACATCAATTGTTTTTTTGTTGTCTAAACTGTTTAATGTATTTGTCATCTTTGAATCAACCCAAATTTGTATTACTCACTTACCAAGAAGACCAAAAACAATGTTAGCTTCAACAAGAAATATTTAAACTGTATTATTAACTTCGTTGCTGCTTTCATCAGAATAATCACTACATTTTATTGATTCTAACTCATGTTTAAGGCAATCAAAATTGATACAAGTTTCAGCATATTTAATCAATACACTAATTCTATAGTATTATGTGAAATTTGCATAATGTTATCAATATTGTTCTGCGGAAATTGTTGTGTAAAAAGTTATCTAATGTGTTTTCATTATGTTCAGTATCTCTTCAATCAATCGACCCCCTGCACACTGAAAAAGACGGTTCAATTATGTTTCTCCACACTCTTATGGTGCTGGCAATACGTGGGACAAACACGACAAAGATGGCAATATACCCCACAACAATATTCAAACAGTTTGATGAATAAATGACGTCATGATCCTTTAAGCTACACATAACTTATCAGTTAACCCTTACCGTGCGGCTCCTGGAAAAATCCGGGTCAGGCTGAAAACCTGACCTGGATATTTCCGGGAGTCGCATGGACAGATAGGTGACGATGTCGAGTGAGGCACTAAATGGGATAAGACAAACCTTTAAAAAAACCTGGGAAACGCCACTCAAATACCTTCTCTAAAACTATTCCGCAGGGTAAGGGTTAAGTTATTTTCCATTTTGCCCATTGCCCGCACTGATCGATCCACTGATGAATTGAATTTTGTGTTTATGAACATACAATTTGTGCGCCTGTTTCAAGAATGTTTAGGGCGGTGTGTTGAGATCATGAAATTTACCAGTAATTCATCTTGTCTTCCATGGGACGTGTTATCAAGTGGCGGTTTGTCTCGCGCTGACTTG
>JAULCD010147603.1:0-17077 GCA_032361085.1 Calliostoma canaliculatum
CGAGTAAGTGAGCGAGCGAGCGAGTTCGGCTTTAACCCTTAAAGTGCTAACGACATCACTGTCAAGTTCATTGTCGAACATCTAACCTGAAATCTGTTGAAAACCTATCCTGTGGTCACTTGTTGGAAAGAGCTCCTACAACAGGAGGTGGTCAAAAATATATATATTAGACTAACCCAGTTTTATCACTTTAAGGGTTAACACTGTTTTCATTTATCTTGCAGCAGTCAGAGTCATGGCAGAAACACCTAGTGTGGCTCTGTGCAACCTGCAAGTCTCAGTAATGGTACTGACGAACCAAGGGTGATGCATGCATAGCACTCTATCATCACAGCCTTATAGGACAGTTCTCAACCACTAAGATGGATGCTGAGCTCGTGAATTTTTACATGCATGTTTTTGTGTATGTGTGTATGTACTAGATCAGATTTTCTTGATTGGTTCGTGCTAGCTCGCTGCGATATTGTAACACAGTTACTATGAATACCCCACTTAGACACATTATACTGACTCTGAGCCAACCTTTCCTCATGATATTCCATTGTAAGAGTCCAACTTTTATTATGTCTTTTGTTGTGAGGAGGCAATTTAATCTTATATTTTTTGGCACACTTTAATTTCTGATTGCAAAATTTCAGGAAAATGAAGCATTCATTGTGGAAATCCTGTGCTTGTTTAATGTGGATTCAACACTGCTATGTCCTTCCTTGTTTTAACTCTTTTAAATGTTGAATGTAATATTAGTTTATTTTAATTTCCATATCTAAGCTAAATCGGCTGTTAAAACCTTTTCTTTGAAACGTGTTTAAAAGAGTTCCTAAATGATAGGTATTTAACAGCAAAAGGTGGTCACAGCTGTAAATCCTTCTAAACCTAATTTAACACTTTAACCCTTAAAGTGCTGAACACAACATTTGCCCATTTTAGCATTTAAAATATCAACTGAAACAGGCTGTTGAAATTCTGTGGTAATTCATTTAAAAGAACTCCTAAATAGCTCTTTTAAACAAATTATCACAGAATAGGTTGTCAACAGCACAAGGTGATCACAGTTTTAAGACTGGCTAAAATCAACTCAGCACTTTAAGGGTTAAGAATTAACTCTTAAAGATTTAATGGCATGACAATTTAATCTTCTGTGTCTTATTTTCAATCTTGCAGCTGTTGAAAACCTATCTTGTAGTAATTTGTTGATGAGTTCGTGCAGGAACTCTTTTGGACAAATCACTACAAAACAGGTTTTCAATAATGCAAGGTGGTCAAAGTCCTGATCTATTATTAAACTGACTTCAGCACTCAACGGCCCAATAGACAGTTCAACATTTTTTTCAGTATTAGTCATCAGGGTGTTTCTTCAAGTTAGAATTAAGGTGTTGGGAAACTTTTAACCCTAAGAGGACTGAATTGGGTCAGTAGGACATAACTTGTGACAAACTTGTAGTGTCAACAAATTCACATTCAGGAACAAAATTGAACACTAAAATGGATAAAGGCCGTTTTGCACTTTAGGGGTTAAGAAACATTTTCTCAAGTCATACGAGACAGTATACAACAGATGACATACAAACTTTTTTTTAGCAAGTCTTGATAAATATACTGCTAATACAACAAAGATTCTTTTTTTTTAAATATTTTATAATAATAATTTATATTTAATAACAAACAGTTGGTCTTTTTTCCTGTATAAATCCTTAACTGTCAAACAATCTCATAAATCAATATTAACCCTAAAAGTGGTGGACCTGGATCAGTAATGTCTGTGATTACCTTCTCCTGTTAAAAAAACCTATTCTGTGGCTATTTGATTAAAAGAGCTTCTAAGAAGCTCTTTTAAACAAATTACCACCGGATAGGTTTCAACAGCGTATTCAGATTAGATTTTGTTCAGGGATTGACAATTGATGTTGTTAGTAACACTGTTATGCTAAGAGCCCCAAGGATTAACAAACAAGTCTGACAAATAATAATCACATTGTCTTAGTTTTTATGTACAAAATCCAAAACTGTAAAACACTTACAATTCAATAATAAAAAAACCAGCTTAACTCTAAAAGTGACAATTTTGGTTAGTAGACTGTTGGGACACCACCTATAATTTCCAAAAACCTATCCTGTAGCCATTTGTTGAAAAGAGCTCCTTCAGGAGATCTTTTAAGTGAGTTATTGTTTAGTGCCGCTTGGGCAATATTACAGCCATTAGCGACGAAGGAGATCTTTTGAACAAATGACCATAGGATTGGTTTTCAAAAAGCCAATTTTGACAGAAATGTTGATACTTGTGCTCATAACTCCAAGGGTTAATAAGTAAGACTGCTAAATTGTAATCACCTTGTGTTAATTTTCCTGCACAAAATCTCCAACAGTCAAGCCCTCTCACAAATCAACAACCGACTGTCAGCTTACCAGCCTAAAGGTCGGAGCAAATAGGAAACAATTATTATTAACCTGATTATACCCAGTATTGTTCACAACATACTTCGCACATGACTACAAATTGATCCCATGTTGCAATACTCTAATTTGTCATGCTGTTATCAACAAAAGGGAACGTATCAAAACGAATACAACAAAAGCTAACACAATTAACACTATTGCTTCAAAATCAAGTTAAATATTATTTGTTATTAAATTGTTTCAAAAATACCTCAGGAAAAAAATTATAATACACTAATAGTTTCTATTTAATATATATACATTTGAGAGAGATGTAAATAACTTAACCCTTAAAGTGCTGAGCTCATTTTAGTAGAGCTTAAAACCATGACTACCTTGTGCTGTTGAAAACTGATCCTATAGTATATTGTTTAAAAGAGCTCCTGTAGGAGCTCTTTTAAACAGATTACTAGGATCAGTTTTCAACAGTCTTCTTTCTTGGGAATTTATATACTAAAATGGGCAAAAGTTGTGCTTAGCACTTAAAGGGTTAATTGGTCAATAAAACTCTGAGTCAAATGAAAAAGGAAAATAATGAGCATGACAATTAGTACACATAGGCAATTACAGGCTAGATTTGTAAATAGTGCGTGTGAGAGTTCAAGATGGTCCCTAAATGCTGACAAAGGGACAATGGTCAATAACAGCACAGGTGTAAACGTGTGTTATGCAACATCTACACAGGGTCAGTGGAACAGAAACAATGTGATAATGGAGTTCGGCTTCAGGTGAGACAAGGTTCAGGATTGCAACTGGACAAATGACCGAAAGACCTTAACCCTTAAAGTGCTGGGTTGTGGTTAGCATTTAATATCGTAACACCTTGTGTTGTTGAAAATCTATCCTGTGGTATGATTCAGATCTTTATGGATGTCAACTTCTTTGTGTGTATTCACTTTGATGATTCACCTGAGTATATGCCCCCTGAAACGTTGTGAACACTCATACAAAGAACTTGGCACCCATAAAGACCTGAATTATGCCCTATCACTTATAAATGTCCCTCAAAGAATTTACTCTGTGGTAATTTGATTAAAAGAGCTCCTGATGGAGCTCTTTTAAACAAATCACCACAGGATAGTATTCAAACAGTTATAGTTTTAATTTGGATCTTAAAACAGGCAAATGAGCTTTACACTTAAAGGGTCAATGACACAACATCGCCACATTCTTGTCTGGCCAGTGATTATTTGAAGTAGAGGGATGGTGGTATCTTTAAACTTATCACTGTGACTGTTTAACAAGTGATAACAAGACAAGGTCAGAATAGATCTATGGCAAAATAAATATTAAATGAGACATCAGAGATAAATTTCTTCACAGAACTTGACATATCATATGTCATTGTGCTTGTTTAAGAACAGATATTCAGACAATGTTATGGATAGATCTTTGACAAAATAAATATTTGAAGATACATAATCAAATGTAAAGGTCTTTATTAACACTGTATTTATCTCTTGAAGTTTTATTACCTCATGTTATTGAGACAGTTTAAGTGTCTATTATCATAAGGGATCATTTGTGATCTTTAGGTTGGAGTGGGTTTTGGGAGTAAGGGTTTTAGTGGGGGTACGGAGATGGAATTGAGGTGGTTTTAAACCTTACTGTGTGGCTTACAGACCTATCTAGTAGCCTGACCTGGATAGTTCCAGAAGAATAGGCAAAACCCTTAAACATTCCGGCACACACCACTGAGAATAACTTAAGGGTTAAGGGTTAAATTTGTTTTGAGAAGATAAAGAGGGAGTGAGATGGGAGCAGCTGTGTACATATACAGTGTATTTACCAGAGAAAGTTGTAGATTCTCAACATGAATTGTTGATAGAGGGGTTGTGGGGGTATCAACTTTAAAAAAAAATCTTTTACAAATTTGAAGAGGGGTAACTAATTTCATACTCAATACCTGCCCCCACCCCGACCAAATTATGTTAGAAATAAGAATGAATAAATTAAATCACCTGATAATATGGGGGTAAAACTTTTTAAGTTCCTGAAAATAAATTTTGTAAAAGCATTTGCTTATAAAATATAAAGAAAGCTCTCATACAAAATTATGCATGAACTAATTTTTCTTTAAATCAATTCATAATCAGATTTTGTAATCCATAAAAAAATATTAAAAATATGAAACTGATTATAGATGAACTTTTAAAGTGTGACCCCCTTCCAGTATTCAAAACCTGTACTGTGACAATTTGTTTAAAAGAGCTAATGACAAACTACAGAATAGTTTCAAACACTGTTTAGAACACATTTTTACATTGAAATTGACAAAGAATGTCATTAGCACTCGTTATTTTAAGATTTCTTATTTTAAAAAAACATATAGGTTAAATACATTTAAAATGGACATTTTATTTAGAAAAGAGTCCAATGGGTGTTTTTTAAGTGTATGAAATTTTGCATTATTTTTATGAAAAATTCTAAATTAACAGAGATGGAAATTGGCACTAGGCCAGTTGCCTGAATCTGGTTTGCTAATGTTAAATCATTAGTGCTGGTTAAATTTATTTACTTTCTGATTGTCATGTTAAGGGCTCGTAAAGTTTCAAAGCTGATTTCTATCCCTGAATTATAATTATGTTTGCAAAGCACAAACAAAACATTCTTGATACAAATATTTAAATTCCGCAGAAGATGAAATGCAAATCTTACAGTTGTTGAGTGGATAACAAGTGCTCATCTCCGAGCTCTGAACAGCTGATGTGCAAATAAACACAATCCAGACATGTCAGCAGATTTATCTTATTCACAAGTTCAACATTCACATATCTCAAAACAATTTTTTAAAATTCAAAAGAGTACAGTTTTACCACAATAATCTCAACTAAAAAAATTCAGGAGATTTATTGCTTTCAGTATCTTATCTCTCAAAATACTTCGTAATTTTTAAATTCCTGACAAAGATAACATGTTATAAAGTCTGAAGCAAGTGGGCCTACCTTGAAACATTCCCACATATTTCAGTGATTCAGTTAAGCGCAAACTGTTAGCCATCCATATGCCTTGTGACTGAGTACTTAACAGGGAGCCAGGGCAACACCGATGCAAATTACTGGTATCTCGCTGTGATAATGAATGTGCCGGTAACATGACAACAACCTTAACCCTTACAGTGCTGTGGCATGACTTTCGAATTTCAGTCCAATGTCCAAAGTGTATTGCATACTGACTGTGAAAACCTATCCCGTAGTAATTTGTTTGAAAGAGCTCCTTTAGGAGCTCTTTTAAACAAATTACCACAGGAAATGTTTTTAACAGCACAAGGTAGTCACAATGTTAAGTTTCCGTAAACTTACTTCAGGACTTTGGGGGTTAATAAGAAAAGAAAAATGCAAAATAGTTTATAATGGGAAAGTGGTTATTTAAAATTTGGGAAAACAGTTTAGCACTAAAAAATTGAAAATTTGCCAAAATATGATTCAAATGTCTGCAACAAAACTTGAAATCTGCTAAACATCCTCAGAGTTAAACAAAACTAACTCGAATTCCTCAGCTAAGTCTTAAAATTACAAGAGCACTCAAATCAATATTCCAAAAACAAAATAAATTTCTGCATTAAATACTATATGAATTTAATTTTTTGGCAGTGTAATTGACAACTGCAATGGTAAATGACCCTGCCTTTTGACATTTCAGTTCTTCATCTTTTAAGTTGAAAGGTGAAAATTTAGAAAAGTCCACACAGCTTCTTGTTTTTATTTGATCACACACATTTTAACAGTGAGCTTGTTTTTAAATTAAGATGATTTCTTGCCATGTGACATTGTTTGGCTATCTCTCTGAAGTGGCACACATCAGATGTCTTGTCCATTTCGCCTATCCCAATTAGTCTCTCACTGAAACTATGTGTCATCTGGGCATGATAACCAGATTTGGACAATTTTGTGACCTGCACGGTAAGGGTTAATTTTATCTTTTTGTGATCAACTGTTAGCAGATAACACTCCCACCCATGCCGAAATTTATGTTTTTTAAAGTAGGTACCAGCTGAACTTTCTACTTTTTAAAACTTGCATTTAAACCTCACGGCACCTAGATCAAGACATATCACAACTGTTAATTTTGTTGGTTGCACTTTTGTGCATCTTGCCCGTTCCGATGTGAAATATTATCTGTACAAGTGGGTTAGGGTTTTATACCATTTTCAACAATAAAAGCCATTGTATGCCTGTTAAGTGGACTCTAAAAACACCCTTAAATCAAATGCTTCTAACATTCTTGATCCAGGGTTGTCACAGTTTACAAGTCAAAGAAAGGAGGTTGAAAAGATAAATTATAAAATATACCGTTACTACCTAGTGCTGTTGAAAACCTTTCCTGTAAAAATTTGCATAAAAGAGTTCCTATAGGAGCCTTTTTATGCAAATTATTACAGGAAAGGTTTTTTACAGCCTATTTAGGTTGGGAATTCACAGAATCAAGTTAATTTATTTTTATTTTTTTGTTAAAATTATAAGCACCAACAATAAAATAAAAACGAGATAAATAAAGCAAGACTTAAAAGTGTGGGAGTTATATGCAACTTCAGCAGTTTTGCAGTTATATGTCAGTACTTAAAACCGTGACAACTTTGTTATTGTTGAAACCTATCATGTGTTTACCTGTCTAAAAGAGCTCCTGTAAGGAGCTCTTTTAAACAAGTTACCACAAGATAGGTTTTAGCCTATTTCAGTTGGACATAAAATCAGGCACATATTGCGCTCAACACTCTCAGGGTAAATAAATAACAATAAGTATCCACCAAAATTACCTGTATGTTTCCAAGGACGTCACAAGTCAATCCTGGCCTCTAGCCACCAAGGCAAGTGACAGTGAATGTGATCTGGACACTCCGAGATCTCAGAAGAGATTGTGGCCAAACTCAGTTTGTTGGGTGTCCTTGTTAGGGGGATTACCAGGAGAGAATCAAATGCTTAGCTGACCGCTGCAAACAAGGAGCCAAAAGTATGGCAAGTATCCAAATGGTCAGTCCCCCTTACCTTCTGGTCTTAGGTCATAAAGTAACACAAGCTTGTTAATGACTCAAAGTCTGCTTCAGTTACTTGTCATGTGGTGTTATGCATACCAGAACCCAGATGTTAGGATCAGGCAAAGACAACAATCTTATGTTGACAATTAACATACATATGTTCAATGCTTTTATTACTATTATTATCTTCATACCGACAATGATTTTAACCCTAGAATACAAGATTTATTTTATTATACCTTTACCCATAATGCAAGGATAAACATTTCTTTCATTACCAGCACCCCGATGTTAACCCTTACCACGCGGCATAGTTTTGGAGAAGTTTTCTTGAGTGGCGAATCCGGATTTTTTTTCAAGATTTCGATTATCCCAATTAATGCCTCACTCAACATAACTGTATGTCTGTTCATGCGGCTCACGGAAATATCCGGGTCAGGCTACTAGTAGCCTGACCCGGATATTTCCGTTAGCCACACGGTAAGGGTTAAGATCAGGTAAAGACAACAAGCGTATGTTGACAGTAAGAAATATATGTTCAATGCCTTTTCACTATCATCTTTATACCGACAATGATTTTAACCCTAAAGTACTGAATATATTTAATTAGAACTTTGCACATAAATTGCAATGAGAAATTTCATTCTCTAACGGCTATTTTTGTTGACAATTGATTTTACAAATAAGTATTCAATGCTTTATTTTGCGAAAACAGTTGTATTTTTGTACTGACAATTATTAAAAACCCAGAGTGCTAAAATGATTTAAACAGAACTTAATAAAATAAATTGCAAGTGAAACAGATTTTAATTTCATTGTCTAATGTCCAACCTTAGGCCAATTTTTTTTTTAAAGTGCGGTCCGATTACCCGACCTGGTCTAAAAAATAGGTGCCGACCCTAATTGTTTGTCAGCAAGATGACAAAAACCTTCATTTTATAGTCTACTACTGCCCAAAACCATTTTTTAGCTTATCTAAATCATCATTCACCTGACTGAGGGGCAAGGAACAGCCCAGAAACGTTGTGTAACAACAATAAAAGAAGTTGACATCCATAACAGTCTTGTCATATATTACACAATCTTATTTTAGCAGCAAGCAGAAACTTTATACTACTATTTTGTACAGGTCATGGCACATTTTTACAAATATGCACAAATTCAAAATGGCTAAAGTCAATGTGAAAATTTCTTCCACTGAACTCACTAGTTGGGGTGTGAACCTCTGTTGTAAGGTCAAGGTCATCACTGTACTCGGCAGACGCCAACATGTTGACATAACGGGACAAGTTGAGGTGATCAACCTAAATTAGACAACATTAATACAAATTTATCATTTTCTCTTCATAGCGACATATGATAGCTGGATGTCATTTTAAAAAATTATTAACCCTCATAGTGTTACTAGCATATTTGTTAATGTAAGCTGTTGAAAAACTATTCAGTTTTAATTTGTTTTCAAGATCTCCTGAAAAAAAAACTTTCGAATAAATTGCCACAGGACAAACTTTCAACTGCGCTTGGTGTCACAGTTTTAAGTGTGGATTATAATGGTTTTTTAAAGTGAAAAGCTTGTTTTAATTACAATTTCAATATGAACCATATGCTTTTGTCTATCGATGCTCAATAGCCTCTGAATTAATCTTCAGCGAAAGTTTAAACACCTGATTTCCCTGGTAACAGTCCTCCTCCTCTAGTTGTATCCCCTTTGTCCTCCACATCACTGTTTACCAAGAGCCCAAATAAGTGAACAAATTTTAGCCATTACAAGCATAGGGAGGTGGAGGGAATATGAGGTTTGTATTGAAAATGAATTTTTTGAGTAAAATTATAATTTATACTTAGCCTCATCCATACGCTTTGCTCATGTTCCCTATTTTCGGCGGGGAGATAAGAGCCAATCTAGGATTGCGACTGAAATAAAAATAAAACATATCTATTACCTTGTTGTCATGGTTACTGCCAGTGCACCTGGCTAACGCAGGTGCAGCACAAATTGCACGCCACCAGGTGTTCTGAGTTCAATTTCGTACCACAGACGCCCATGACAGCAACAAGTCAGTATTAATAACCAGTTTTTATATACATTCCATCACCAAATAAAAACCACAACCTAAAATACTGGAGGTCTCTGGGGGAGGTGACGGGATCTATCGTATGGATAGTGCTAAGTATAAATTATAATTTTACTAAAAAAATTCATATTTATTACTTATGCCTCATCCGCCTTGCTAACCCTTTATCTGACGGAACCAGCCAGAGACCTCATTCCACTGCCGCCGACTACGAACCAGGGAGGAGTTCCTACTGAAATATGTGACTACGATCGAAGGATACAAGACTTATGGTAAGTTTTCACCTTGACGGGTTGGTCAATTGTCCAGTACCCACCAAGGGCCCAAACTGCTGGATCCCTGTCACATCCACAGTTGATATATCCCTCAAGTAGCGACTGGCAAAGACATGAGTGGATTTCCAGAAACAACCCTGTATTATCGTAGCAAGCGAACAATTACTGTGTAGCGCCATAGTAGAAGCGAATGCACGTACTTCGTGTGGGTTCGCCGTGGACGGAGGTGGTAAATTAGCGGCCGCGTAAACTCGCAAGATAGTAGCACAGAGCCACTGCGATACCGTGGTCCGTGAAACCTCCACTTCCACTGTAACTGACAGTGGAATGAACACTTGCTTAAAAAATCTGCGTCTAGAAGCGTAGTAAATGCGTAACGCTCTCACGGGACACAATGACAGATCTTCAATATCATGTAAACCCAAGATAGATGAATATGGAACTGTCTAGGTTCTTGCCCTGGTAACTGATTCTTAGCAATAAAATCATACCTGAGGCCCAGGTGGACCAACCCATGCGCAGAATGTTCAAACCTAACCTGAGCAATATCTGAGCGTGTATCTCTGACACACGTGCTGCCGTTGCCAAAGCTATCAAAAACACTGCCTTATGAGTTCAAGCTCGTGAGACACAGACTCCAAAGGCTCGTAGTTACTACTAGAGAGATGCCTTAAAATGACATTTAGATCTCAAGCAGGGTGTTGAACAGATCACGAACAGATCCACCAGAGGTCTCCACAGTTGCATCGTGAGAGACTTGAATACCTTGCAGCTCAACCCCCACTCGGTCAGCGACGGATGGTAGGGTCGAGACAAAGCGTCCGCTATGACGTTGCGAATTCCTGGTGTATGACGAGCACGGACTGTGAGATTGAGCGAGTCAACCAAAGCAAAGAACTGAAAGGTTAATCTGAGAAGCAGCCTTGACCCCGTGGACCCCTGTTGGTTGATGTAGTGAACTACTGACGAGTTGTCCAACTGGATGAGGAGGCGCTGGTCCTTGAGAAGTGAGGACCACGTCCTGACGGCCCTTATCACTGCAATAAACTACAGGTTGTTTATGTGCTGGGCTTTCTCTTGGTCTGACCACAGCCCAGAGGTCATGTGGTCTAGGAAGTGGGCCCCCTAGCCTTCGTTGGAGGCATCCACAAACAGGTGTAGACGGTATGGAGGCTTGCTCATGCAATCGCCGGTACAGACGTTCAAGAGGCGAAAGTACCACCTCAAATGCTCAGGGGTAACTGCAAGAGGCGTAGTGGGTAGAGAAGGTGTGACCTTATGAATCCTTGCAGTGGTCGAAGTTGTAACGTTCCTCTGTAAGTCAGGGGCTGGGCTGAAGTCCAGACCCAGTACCTGCTGCCACTGAAGTATGTAGAAGGGGTGGTACTGCTTCCTAGATCTTGATCTAATGGTCAGGGGGAACTCAAACCAAGTTTACCTGAGTCTGAAAGCGGATCCCTAGAAACTGCAAGTCCTGCGATGGGATAAACTCTGACTTCTCCTTATTCACCAGCCACCCCAGCTGTCTGAGTAGCTTGGTGAGAAACAACAACTGCCGACTGAGCACCTTGGAACTGACATGAACATGCAGGCTGTCGTCCAAGTAGAAGTCGGCCCGCATTACCCTGTGATGAAGGAATTTCACAATCGGTCTTGTGATACGTATGAAAAGCCAAGGGGCCCAAGAAATTCCAAACGTGAGCACCTCCCACTGGAAGTGCATCCCTCGGTAGAAAAACCTGAGGAATTTCTGATGACTGGGGTGTATCGGGACGTGCAGGTAAGCATCCTGTAGGTCCACTGATACTAAGAAATCCCCTGGCCTGACCATAGTCCGAAGGACAGGCAGTGTCAGCATGCAGAAGTAAGGGGGCGCCTGAAGAAAACGCTCGCTGAACACCTTCATATGGTAAATGAGACGTTTCTTGTGTGAGTTCTTCTTAGGTACCAGGAAGATCGAGGAGTAGAAGCCTCGTATTCCCCGTATCTTGTACCTTGTGTACTGCCCCCTTCTGCAGTAACGTATCTATCACCAGATCCAAATCTGGGGATGGATGAACTCTCGTTTGCGATGTACTTGTTAGCGGTTAGCGCCTTAACACTGTGTCCATGTATGTGAGTTTCTTATCGTCTTAGCTGACGCATTTTAAAAAGCTTAATCAAGCTTGCGAGCATGCTCCTGAACATCCCAAGAAGGAGGGAGCGTCACCCAATCCCTATCAACCACCGCACTGAAAGCATCGATTGAATCTGGGGCGTTGATAGGAAGCATCGAAGCTACAGTACCAAGGACCTCAGCGTCCCGAGCTAGATCAATGTCCTCCTCCTCAGCCAAGAGGGGACTCCCATCCAACAACAAGTTGTTAGTGCTTACCTGCAGTGCAAGTTGGTGCGGTGCTAATGTAGTTGCCGAGTTACCTGGCGCCGCTGCGGCAGGAACTGAGCATTGGTGGAATGCAGCCAAGGCCGTCGGCTAACCACCCTGACTAACGTATGTCAATTTACTCACATGGTGTAGGTACGGCGTAAACCCTGGAGGTTGAGCACTGTGTACCGACGAAGGTTGGAACGCAGTCGGTTGCGTCGACAAACCCCCGCACCCTGTGGGTGAAAAGCAGTAAGCTGCGGTGTGCGCTGACTCACCCCATGTGTGTATACCGCCTGCGGCAGGGCAAGGTACGTTGTCGTACCCTGCTCGGTGGATACAGGCGCCTGCAATGTGGGGTAGGCGTACGTATGGCTCGAATGCATAGCATTGGCATTGGGATCGTCCAAGAAGACCGATTGCCCAACGCCCACACTAGTCTGAACGTGCGTAGGGCGCTGCCTCAACACGTGACTGTGCGTTCCCAAGTACCTCCTAAGCTCGCTGGCATAGCAGTAGGTGTAGAAGCAAACCCCGGCGGAGGGGGAAGCTTGGGACTAGGAGCATCTGTACTAGACTGGCGCTAATACGCTCACCCTCGATCCAATGAGAGATTGTACTTACCTGCAAAGCCAGAGACGAAATTAACTGAAGATAATTTACGTCATTAATGGCCTGACCCTACCGGTACTGCAGTAGTCGGGCAGTAGGGGGGGGCGGGTAAGTGTTATCAATCTTATCTGATGATTGAAACCCAAGGCTTCAGACTCTGAACTTTCCATATCAATCTCACTAGGCATATTTACCGCTGCCGGAGATGTTAAAAACTATGGCTGTGGTTTATTATTGGGCACAGACATGGATCGCGACTTCTTGACTGAAACAGATGTAGAATTATCGGATAAATGTTTCGCCGATTTCCTAGTCTGTTGTTTAACACGTTTATTAACTGCGACAATTAACGTACGCGTGACTCAGGATGAGCAAGTAGGAATCTCTGAAGCAGCCCCAGCACCTCTTGCTGTTGAGAAACTTTGGTCGGGGATTGCAAAAGAGACGGATTGTGGCATGCGATCTTTTCCCACTGGTCGTCGGGAACCGTCGGTTTAACTCTGTCCGGAAACTGGTTCTGATATACTGCTTCTCCTGATACAGCACAAGCTCGGACTTGCCCGGATGGACGAGCCTACCTAGATACTGAAAGAGTTGTGTCCAAATGCTGTAAGAGAACCACCGGTCTCTGATGCACCTGCAGCCCATCGTCCAAATAGAAGACAGTCCTAAACGCTTGTCGATGTAGGCATTCCATGACTGGCTTCATGATTCGTGTAAATATTAACGAGGCAGTGGAAATGCCAAATGGCAAAACTGCCTACTTGTAATGAAGTCCCCGGTATACGAACCAAATGTACTTCTAGCAGTCTGGACATTTGGGTATATGAAGATATGCATCCTATAGATCGATTTTTACCATGTAGTCGTCTGGCCTGCACAGGGACGCCAGAGAGACTATGGAGATGATTGCTGGTCTCTCTAGGTAATTGGCTTTTATTTTTTTAGATTGAAAGTCAACCGTATCTTCGGGGAATGTTTCATTGGCACAACAAATACTGGGCAGTAGAATTCTGGTATAGTCACCAACAGACCCAAACAGCAGCTTTGTCCACGAGAATGTTGCCTCCATTAGTGAGGGCGTCAACGTAGTCGAGCGGTCCAGGTTCATGGTGAGCTATGGTATAGTCACTAATGTGCACGTGGGAGCGAAACCATTGCCTTAGAGCCCCGAGATGAAGGTTACGCTCAGCAACTGCCACTCACTGGGTAAAAAATCACAGTCACTTCTGCCCCAACCGCCCCCCCATACACACCATATCCACCCCACCCCACACCATCCCACTGTTGCGTCACCTTCGGGTAAGTACCATGTATACTCGTTTATAAGTCGCACTTTTTTACCCCCCAAAATATCTCCAAAAACGACCTGCGACTTATCTATGAAACCTTAGAAAAATTCAACACAAGTCGCGACTGTCTCGAACCTCATTCATGCTATAACATAAGTTACTTCGATATTCATATTATATATATTAATTTATGAAAAGAAGTTTTGTTCATGATATTCTTTAAAACAAACTAATTTATTTCATGAAAATATACCTGTAATACTGTATACGAGTACAGAACTTTGAAGACAAAATGAAATGATTTGATTACTGCTAGCTGCTGCCATTTTTTAACCGGAAGTTAAAAAGTGTCAAACAATAAATAATGTTAAAAATTTATAATATTTAAAATAAAGTTGCAATAAAAGCGTATTTCCAACCTTACACTTGTTTATTTTTTCTTTGTCCTCACTGCGATAATCAGGTTAATAGTACGTCTATTCAGATCATCTGTCAAGTTTAGATTTACTAGCTATCTTTTAATATTACCCGTGTCAACTTCCTGACTTCCTCTCTCGAATATTTTTACTGCCGAGTTTCATAAATTAGAATAAAGATTAATAAAGGAATAACACAAGACAAACGTTTTTATTTTTGGTTAAAAATTCAATAATATGTGAAAAAGTAAGTAAAGAAATTCAGCCGTGACTTGTGACTATGCAGTAAAAAAGTCGCTGAAGGGCTTACCTCAGCCGAGAGTGCATCGCCCCTGCGACTTATGTACTGGTCATTGACTGAGACCCCAAAACTGAGGGCAATTAAGGGGTGCGACTTATTTACTGGTGCGACTTGTACGGGTAAGCAACCAACTTAACCCTTTGCATGCGACATTGTTCTGAGCTTGCGCCCTCCAGTGGCGCATCCCGGACGGCTATGCACGCTTTTATAAGCCGGGCGAAATGAGGCTGTGCGACCCGGAAGGCTCTTGGGCGATAATGGTGCCATGTTGGACTTAGAATAATTTTTACTTGTTTTGCATTTTGAGAGTTCGGACTTAGAATAATTCTTGCTTTTTCGATAAAATAAAGTTCTTGTCTGGACTTGGAACAAATTTGGCATGTCTGGACTTAAAATTTTTTTTTTCAAATTATGCAACTGTTTTTCAGTCTTTATTTCCAACTTGTGTTATTTGTAAAGTTGTAATTATTTTGTAGTTTGTTCAAACTTTGTCTATAATTCCAACTTTTATTTTCTTGGTGTTTCACATTCCCGGGGTTCGCCGGGCGATGTTCATGTTTCCTATGGGGTCTTCCATACAAAATTCGGTGTCGCCCGACGAAGACCGGGCCCGAGGTATATCGAGGTCACACCGAGCGACGCCGACGTGTGACACTCCAGATAAAATTTATCGTTTTTCGTAGAAGTCCGGGAATTTCAAAAGTTTCCTGAATGTGCCGGATTCTTCCGAGGTTAAAAACCTTTCACATTATATTGTGGGAGTACTGTCTGTACTTCGGTGCATTCATCCCCAACTGACAATCAGAGCTTTCATGGCGATGGTATTGTGGGCGCATGTGTGCGCTGGCCGCGCACGTCGTCCACGCCTCATTGGCGAGAAAGTCAGAACAACGGGAAATGATTAGCCTTTTCAAAGGCTGTTTACAGCAATATTTAGGCACATATTTGTGAGCTGGGCACAAGTTTTTCACATTTCAGGTTTATGTATGTAGTTTTGTCGGTTTAAATAGATGTTTATGGGTGCAATTATTTTACCTGTTGACTCAAAAATATTTCCTTCTCTGTGCAGGTAATGGTCCTTTGAAACACTGCCAGGATGGAAGCAGTGGAGGGTTATATCAAGATTTACCAAAACACCCTATCGGAAGGAGAATTTACAGAGTCGTACAGTGATGATTACGAGTATGAGGAGTACAATTACAGGGGTGAATCAAGCAGTGAGTACTCCGATTCAATTGCAACAGATGAAGATTTGTTGCGACAAGCAGACAACTGAGGGGGAATTTTCTGGATTTGAAGATCAAGGTTATGTAGATCTTCCCTATAACTTTGGTGATGCCGACTTCATGAAGAACTGGGTAGAAGGCTCCAGACAGCGCCAGATATTGACTTTCACTGTTTGGACGGACATTAGGCGTTATGCCGACATTCCTGATGCGAACCCCCAACCTCACCATTTCTTCAACCTTTTCTTTGACGATACACATTATGACACAATGGCAAGAGAAACCAATAGATACGCAGGGCAATTTTTGGCTAATGGTAACTTGAGACCAAGTTCACGTTATCATAGGTGGAGTCCGACAAACGCATCAGAAATAAAATTGTTCATTGCCATGACTATTGCAATGGGTCTCATCATACAAAAGGACATTAGGGCTTATTGGTCCACTGAAGATGTGACCGCTACGCCGTTTTTCCCGGCAACGCTGTCGAGGGACAGGTTTTGGCTTCTGATAAATTTCTTTCACCTGTCTGACAACCAAAGGGCAGCGCCAAGAAATCATGAGAATTACAATCCGCTGAATAAACTGAGGGTGGTTTATCAGAATGTTATTCATCGTTTTAGGAAAATGTACACACCGAAGCAGTTTATTTTTATTGACGAAGGTACAGTGCCCTGGCTGGGAAACCTTAGGTTTTGTGTGTACAATAAAGATAAGCCTAAGCGATATGGCATGAAGGTCTACATGTTGTCCGACTCAACAAATGGCTATTGTTGTGAGTTTAAACTCTACACAGTAAAGTCCGACGAGGTGGCCAGTGAGGGTGGCATCGTCTACGACATAGTCATGGACCTTATGAAAGACTATCAGGGAAAGGGTTACCACCTATTCATGGATAATTTCCCCTTCTCTAAACAAACTTGTGGCAATGTGGCATTGGTGCAACAGGAACATTGAGGAAAAACAGAAAGGGCTGCCCGCCAGAAATGAAAGACAAAAAAATGAACAAAGGAGAAACATTTACTATGCACAATAGGGGTGTCACGATACGCCGATACATCGATGCATCGCGATATTTTCTCTGACGATGCAATACACGATACAGTA
>JAULCD010147604.1:0-11084 GCA_032361085.1 Calliostoma canaliculatum
CAAGAAGTGAAAAATTATAGAATATATTTGAATAAATTATGTAAATTGAGTATTGATCAAGTTAATTCATTGAGTGGCACAACTAGACAAAGTAATAAAAGTAAAATTATCACTTTATAATATTCTGATTACAAACCTTTGAACAGGTCTGTTATCTGCCCAAGAGAAAATTTCTGTGGGATTCCCAGTGGGATTGCCAGTGAGACATTTGGTTGGGATCCCACTGGAATCTCACTGGGATCCCACTGGGATCCCGACCAAATTTCCCAGTGGGATCTTATTGGGATCCCACAGAGATCCTGACCAAATTTCTCAGTGGATTCCTAGTGGAAAAATTACTCCAATATATCCAAAGTAGGAAAACTGGCTGGGATTCCACCTCGGATCATGGTGGGATCCCACCAAGTTACTGGATGGCATGCATAACTAGTCTTCTGGTCAGAATGACCTACAAGTTGTCTCACCTGGTTTGATTTTAACTTGACCTTCATGAGTTCAACTTGTTTTACATAAATAATCAATCAACTGGTTTAATATATATGTATTTATTCAACTAATTGAGATATATATGTATGACAACTTCTTTACTGGGTAAGGTGCAACGTTTTGGAACAGATTTGTATCATTGTCAAGCAGAAATTTAACTCAAAATATTTACACAATAATTTCCTTACAAAATATTGAGAACTAACTAATAAAAATTAAGTCTTTATACACAATGATCTATGAATATTAATTGTTCCAAGTTCAAATCTAGGTTGAATGACACCACCCCCCCATTCTATTTTCTTACTCTACTCTAATCTACATTTCCCATTCTTAACCGCCCTTATCTTGTCATTCAGCCTTTTGCAAATGTCCGCCCATTTCTCTTCCATTTCCAATGGGGACACTGGACATTTCTTGAAGATATGAGCTGCAAAACAAAATAAAAATTATATATCAATAAATTTGTTACTTCATGAGACTATAAAATTACAATAAATGTTAAAGAATTTATTCGATCAGTGTTATTAAATTAATAATTTATGCTGTTTAATCAAATTACAATTTAAATAATGGATTCCCAAATTAATATAAATTTTTGAACATTTTATATGAAAACAAAACAACTGAATGAATGAATACATACAATATACTTTACAGCCTATAAAAAGGAAACTATGCAGTTATTATTAATATTTGGTTGTTTTTGTACATAACATCAGTAACATACTTAGTTCACACTTTTTTTAATTTCTTGCTTTACGGATCTGCATACCGTAAATTTATTTGGGAATTTGCCATTTTAAAAGTACTGTCAACAATTAAAACCAAAAACATTGCTATCCAAAAAACGTAAAGCATGGAATAAAAAAAAGTGTGGCCTTGAAAGACATAAATACTTGTTTTCAACTTACACCGCAGAGCTCTTCGGACATTCTCGTCCATTGCCCTTTTCCCTGTAGCCTCTCCCTTAATTGACAAAGTTGCACACTCCTCCTTGGTTACGAGGAGGGGCAGCAAACTAAGCGCCAACTTAGTAGCTGTTGAGCTGACCCCTTCACAATTTCTGAGGCGATCAGCAGGTACTTGTACCCCAAACCTAGGATCACCTAGATATGCTGTAAATCCAAATACTATGTATATAATTTTGACCTAAATGATAAGTCATGGTCATTATTAATCAATTAATAATACACTTTAAAAGAAATTGAAATCATTACTGGAATTTAAAGTTTAAAACCCTGTTGAAACAATCGTAACTTATATATCTGTACAAAGATAACTGGACAATGAACAGAATACACACCTTGGTTGCTGTCAAGATGAGGGATATCTGAAACTAAAAATAAAAGATAATATATGGCGATATACATAGTTGCCACAGAATTATTTTCTTGGTATTTTGAGTTTCATATCTTTGAAAACAACCAGAAATAAAAGCGAATTAACGTGAAAGTGGGTGGTATACTAATTAACATTAACTATTCAATGCCCGAGAACTGATCTAATGAAATTGTATTTATAAAATGTGTGTTTCTGCATGGTGATGTGGTTTGGTTCAGTATTTTCTTCACAAAAAAGACCATTTGTAAATAACAGCCATTTGTAATTACTTTGTGTGCAATGAACCAGCCATGGCAGATGTTTAAAATTTATACATCGATCAAAAACTAAATGCATTCTGCTTGTATGTGTACCTGGCTCAGTGACGCTATCGTCCAAGTCTGGAGTTTGAGGCTGCTCTGGACTGGCCCAGGATGTTGATGGCGATTGCAGTGGTGGAGATGGCAGTTGTGTTGTCCTAACCAACAGGCTTGTTCTTGCCTGTGGTGACTGCAGGGTAGTACTGCAACTGTCCTTCAGGTTCTGATTGAAAAATGAGTTCCACATACTTATATTAGAAACAAAACTTATAAAAATGAAACCAAACATTGCACATATGTTCTTTGAAATATCCATTCAAATCTTCAATAGGTTCCTATTCCATGGCGAGTTTTTTTTTATACAAAAAATGATGTTTATCTTACTTTTAAATCTAAATTGTAGTTAAAATAAATTATACATGCATACATTTCATGTAAAGAAACATTTATTATAAAAAAATGTGTTGCTATAATGTCAATTTTTGGACGGATTGAAGTCCCGCATTTGTCCGTCAAATAAATAACATTAGCATGCACATTTTTTGTTAATCAATGTTTATCTTTGTTAATGTATATGCATGTATAATTTATTCAAACTACACAGATTAAGAAATAAATAAATATTAACATTTGTTTTTGAAAAAAACAACTTATTACCATGAAATAGGAACCTGTTAAAGATTTTACGGACATGGCAGTGACTTGAAACAGGTTTCTTAGAACATGTCTTTAGCAAAAGAGGAATAGAATAAAATTTTCAGAGTTTCAGATAGATTTGAACAATATATATCTGAAACTCTTATCTTCTATCAGCACCAAGAACACCATCAAAGGTTTCTCCAAGATTGACTATTAATCTTTGTTTTGAATACTTTATAGGATGCATGAATAGTCAAAAAATATTTCTAACATCTGTATGATCTGAAATCTCACCCGATAAACACCCTTCACGCAAGCTCGGCAGGACTTGAAATTGTCCATCTGCGCCTGCATGTGCCTTAGAATCTCCTGGTCCTGTTGCCGCAGTAACAAAAGTTGGGATATTTTTTCATCCATTTTGTTCAGCTGAAAATGAAAACATCATGTTACATCAATCTGGTAGAGTTAGTAAGTTAATGTACTGCTTTCAACAGTACTTCAGTCATAACACAATGGTCTGTTTAAATTAGTGCAAGAGGAAAGCCTGCACTACTATGGTTATTTTCAAAAGTAAATTAAACCTACATAATCTTCTTCTCAACATTCGGTTAACAGTGATAAGAAATAACTGTGTTGGTTTATACTGCATTCTCTAGCTATATATACTTAAAAACTGATTCATAACACATATTGTTAATTTCACACTTCAGTAAAACTAATTTATATCTACTTTAATACATCTGTATTGGATACTAAAATCTCCATGATTAAAATCATGCCCCAAATCAATCTGAATTTGAATTCAATGAAAAACAATGCAAAATTAGGTTTAATAATAACAAGGGGGCTATATTTATAATCAAAAGTGATATGAATGAATATGGTAGGTGGGTTACATGATCTAAAACGTTATAACTGCGAATTTTACCATGTCTCAATAATGTTTATTTGGTTTAAATAATAAATGATTAATTCACTCACTTTCTCAAGAAGTAATTCTGTCGAATCTGAAATAGCAGGGCCCATCACAGTCAGTGACTGAAGCCGGTTGCCAGCATCACGGGCATCTGTTGCCGCCTTCTTCTTCAGTCGATCTTTTTTGGCATCTATAGCCTGTAGGCCAACAATAATTATGATAATTTGAATCTACCAGGATTTCCAACCAAAAGAGTAATACAAAACATTGATTTATTAATTTCTGTAACTCAAACAATTTTGCAAAATAAAACTAAGAACAGGGAGAAAATTATGATTCAAATTATCCAGTGGCAAAAGCAGTTTTATAATCTGTCTCAGACCTTTAACATAAATGAAAAGTAGTTCAAGTAATCAAAATCTTACCTCTTTATTTTTTTGTTCTCCATTTTTATCCACTTTCCTCGACTTTGGAACGTGCTGAACAGGGTAATCTACAAATTCAAGAATCTATTTTATTTCAATCTGATCTAAAAGAACAGTACAACATTTATCCATTGATTTTGGATGCATTTTATTATTTACTCAAATTCTACCATCACCAACACACAAAATTGTTACAGATTTTTATGTCCAATATGTGTTATCTTCCTTTAAAAAATGCTGCAAAATTACCAAATTACCAACAACTGATACATTGTTTATGTCCAAACTTTAATGTAGACTAGGTAAGCAAGCGGCCATAGCGTTAATTCTCCTTATTTTGTTAAATATTTATCCTTTATATATCTTATCAGTTAACATACCATTCTTTTTAGAAACTTCAAGTTCTTGTAGCAGATCATCTCGATTTTCCTCATCTGTAGGGGAACTTGGATTTATCTATGGGTGAAATAATATCAAGAGATTATGTTGCAATTTACCTGTCAATACATTTATCATATTCAATCTTAACTGTCCTACCATGCATGCACTAATAATTAATAAATGCACTATTTTACCAAAATTCCCTAAAATTTGGACCCTTAAGCTTAGCTGTTTCATAATGTATAGCATGAATGATTTACCTGTTGACCAGGGATATGGATATGATTGCGAGCATGTTGCCACTTTGAAGTTAGAAATGTTAATAAAATAGTTTCAATTTACTACACTATGTCAGTATGAGGTCAGTTTTGAGTGACAATTTTAAGGAGCAAAGCATTCCTTACTCTACAAAATGAAACACATCAAGTTTCACAGGCGACACATTGACTGGCTAATGTATGGCTTCAAAAATCAGTCATCACAAGGATTTTATACCTAAATAAATGACATCAACTGTATATAATTACTTTGGGATATGCTGGGGGTACATCGTTGACAATGCTCTCGACTAATTGAGGAAACATGTCTGCTGATAGGAGCTGTTGCAGATTTTTCTTGGAACCTATTAAAACAATAAGACATATAAGTGAAATACAAATACTGAAAATAACCAAAAATGATTTGTCAGTGTCAGTAGCACCATACGATCATTTGAAGAGATGGGTATTTTCTCTGCCGTTATCATTGAGTTTTAATCAAAGAGTTCTATCTTAAAAGCGGTACATCACTATAACTAGTGAGTGAGTTATTTTTTAGCGCTTCTTGGGCAATATTGCAGCCATTAGCAACAAGTCACAACAACGAACAAAGACATGCGAGTCTGTCATTACATCGCTTAAAAGCATAAGAAATAAATTCCCTCGCGTACTAAAAAAATGGTATTTGGCACTGGTGTCATTTTACAATGAATCTGGTCCTAATATTAACACACGTTATAATGTCAAGTAACTGCAACTTAGCTGGAATACCAGTAACCATCTTGCACTTACCTCCAATGGCGCCAATTTTTCATTCGTAGGTGCCAAGACCGGGACATCTGGCTTTTACGGGTTGCCCAACAGCATACTCGTTGTACGGTCTTCTTGGGGAAATTATATTATGTTACTAATCACATTTCCAGTTACCGGATCGTCACTAACCCAGGTCACAACAATGAAACTGTTTCCTGAATCAGTCATGTTGTTGGTTTGTGCAATTGAGAAAATTACACTGGTGGAATTTTACCTCTTCTCGTTGGAAATCTCGAAGAATGGCACCGCGATATGCCCAAAGCCAAAGTTTCGTATTTTCCAAAAAACATGAACCAAAAATCCGGCATTTAAAAAAATACAATATTTGTAACTATTGTCGTATTTTTAGGGTAAATTGATCGTTTATACACACTGCAACCACATATAAATATATGTATATATAGTTAGTTAGCTTATCTGAGAGAAGATACGAAACCCAAAAGCATTGCCAATATCAGTGCCAAGTGCCGATGGCTCGAACAAAGAAACATGGATTCTTCAAGTTTATCTTCTTCCGATACGGAAACATCGAGGGAATGGGCAAATTTCGACACCCCGAAAAAGCGCAGATGCAAGTCAACCATTCAAGGCTTAAACCGCAGACGTGCTAAGTATTACAAATCAAAATCTTAATAGAAATATCCCGTCCCAAGTGCAGTAAGCAGGACACAGATGAGACAACTTAGCGATTTCGGTGAAGCGGTTCCACAATTTTAGCAAGACACAATAGACATAAACCCAAACCATGAAAAACAGTCTGTCAGTAACACAAACAGTGACATATCCCGTGATTCCATTTCTTTATCGCCCTCTATTTTCAGCTATGAACTGTCCTCTGATGACATATTTTCAGATGAAAACTTTGAAGAAATCAAGAATAAAAAAATGACAACTCTGAGGAAGGAGGAATCAAGTGGCTGTCTGATATTTGAAGGATGCCCGCTCTCAATAACATCACTGTTTACAATGTTAATGTTGTACGCGATCAAACACTCGTTATCAGAAGAAGCATTTTCAGATAACAGTTGAGTATAGTGAGTGGCTACATTTGCACTGATGAGTCTAAGCTTTTGATGGGTAGTACATACTATAATCCTCCTCACAGCATTATTCACCAAATATGTCCCAAAATGTCGTGATCTCACGAACAAAAAACAAAATTTGACATCCAAACAATCTTGAACTGTGTACCATCACTTATAAATGTCCCTACAATAATTGCACAGTTTCCTTATTTCAATCAACAAACTGTATATTCCTTGATAAATTGATCTTAAGCATACTATATTCCCTATTTGGTTTTAAAGTAAGTGTTTCTTTTATATTAGTGAACGATTTGTTTTCCGAACTTGGTCATTGCGTTAAAATCCTTAAAACAAATTAAATGTATTTGCCACAAGCTACATGAGCAAATAGTAACCAGACTTAACCTGTTTGTGTATTTCCCACTCACATACATTGTCATTTTACAAACGTCATGTTAAATTTGACAAGAGACAAATTGCTATAGTTATGCTTTTTGAACTGCTACAGTGATAAAAATATGAGCAGAAACAAATATGTTTAGGTGATGCATTTATGAACAGAAACAATCATCTACAGTGATGGGTTCATGGCCAGAAACAATCATCTACAGTGAGTTGTATAATGGCCAGTTATATTGTGTTACAGTTATATTTTTATGAGCAGTAACCAACTAAAACTGTCATGTGTTTAAAACCAGTAACAACCTGTAAACGTTTACCTTCATGACAAGTGACAGTATGTTACCTTTTTTTGTTTATAACCGGTAACAGTTAGTTAACGTTTAGCTTTTACAACAAGCAGCACTATGTTACCATTTTGTGTTTATGAACAGAACAGGCGTGTTACCATTATATGTTTAGGACAAATAAGAGGCTGTTACAGTTATGTGTTTAGGACAAGTAACATTCGTGTGTTTACATATAGTACATAACTTTGGTAAATAATGACGGGACATATGCATACAACAACCTGCAGATGCAACTTTACCTGGTCCAGTTGTTTGGGGACGCTTGTCAGCATCACGTGTGTGAAAAACTTGCAACTTGCCAGTAACTTCCTCAGTTGTTCTCTGTTCCTTGTCAGTATCTTGCGTGTGAGAAACTTGCAACTTTTTAGTAGCCCCCTCAGAAGTTCTATGTTCCTTGTCATCATCTAGTGTGTAAGAATCGTATATTTAGGTTGTTCATTGGACATACTTAGTCTTAACGGTTTAATATATTCATGTCAGAACGGAATACCATATAAATACTGACACACACACCTCGTGTATATCATATTGAATATTTCAACGGTTTTGAAAAAAAAATTTATTTACACACACACAAATAATATTAATACTTCATTGTAAACAACAAATAGCCACCTTTTCTTGACTTTTGCTGCTTAAACCAACAAACAGTGAACTCGTCTATATATTTAAATTCCAGACGTAATTGGAAAGGATAATACTTGCTAGTCGAACTAAATTCATGTCAAGGTAACAATATATACTTTATAGCATATAACGTGTAAAATAGTATGTTTAGAATGGAGTCCCATGATTTAATGTCACATACAAAAGAAATATTTCAAAGCGGGTTTCGTAGACGTTGCATCTTCATTTATTTGTTTGTGCTGTGGGTCAATGAGTGAGTGATTGAGTTATGGATAAACGCCGTATTCAACTCGTTTTAAGGTATTCATCTCTCACTTTTTCTCTCTCTGTCTCTCTCTATATCTCCCTCTCGCTCTTTGTGTGTGTGTGTTTGTGTGTTGTGTGTGTCTTTTGTGTCTTTGTGTTGTGTGTCTTTATGTTGTGCATCTTTGTGAAGTCTTCATTTGTAATTTGTACCTATGTGCTGTGTATCTATGTGTTATGTGTCTCTGTGTTGTGTGTCACGTGTTGTGTGTCCCTGTGTTGTTTATCATTGTGTTTATCACTATGTTTTGTGATGTGTGTCCTGGTGTTTTGTGATGCGTGCTCCAGTACTTTGTGTTGTGTTTCCCTGTCTTTTGTGATGTGTGTCCCGGTGTTTTTATGTGTGTTCCTGTGGTTTATGGTGTGCGTACCATTATTTTGTGATGTGTGTCCCTGTGTTAGGTGATGTGTGTATTAGTATTTTGTGATGTGTGTCCGGCTGTTTTGTGTTGTATGTCCATGTGTTGGGTGATGTGTGTCCTTGTAGATTGTGATGTCTGTCATTGTGTCTGGTGATGCGCATCCCTGTGGTTTGTGATGTGTGTCCTAGTATTTTGTGATGTATGTCCCTGGGTTTTGTGATGTGTGTACCTGTGGTTTGTGATGTGAGTCCCTGTGTTTTTTTTATGTGTGTCCATGTGGTTTGTGATGTGTGAGCATGTGTTGGGCGGCGTGTGTCCCAGTAGTTTGTGATGAGTGTCCCTGTATTTTGTCGTTGGTGATGTGAGTCCCTTTATATGTGATGTGTGTCCCTGTATTTTGTGATGTGTTTCCCGGTGTTTTGTGATGTGTTTCCCAGTATTGTTGGGATGTGTGTTCCGTTTTTGTGTGATGTGTGTCAATGTGTCTCGTGATGTATGTCCTTGTGTTTTGTGATGTGTGTCCCCGTGTTTTGGGATATGTGTCCCTGTGGTTTGTGGTGTGTGTCCTTGTGTTTTGTAATGTGTATCCTAGTATTTTGTGATATGTTTCCTTGTGGATTTTTATGTCTGTGTGTCTGATGATGTGTGTCCCTGTTATTTTGTGATATGTGTCCTGGGATTTTATGATGTGTGTCCCTGTGGTTTGTGATGTGTGTCCTAGTATTTTGTAATGTGTGTCCCTGTGTTTGGTGACGTGTGTCCCTGTGGTTTGTGATGTCAGTCTCTGTGGTTTGTAAGGTGTGTTGGATAATGTGTGTCCCCGTGTTTTTTGTTCCTATGTTTGTCCAAGTTTTTTTGTGATGTGGGTCCCTGTGTTTTATAAGTGTGTCCCTGTGGTTTATGGTGTGTGTATTGCTATTTTGTGATGTAGGTCCCTGTGTTAAATGAAGTGTGTCCTAGTAATTGGTGATGTATGTCCCTGTGTTGGGTGATCTGTGTCCCTGTTATAGGTGATGTGTGTCCCTGTGGTTTGTGACGTGTGTCCTGGTGTTTTGTGTATGTTTCCCTGTGTTGGGTGATGTGTTTCCCTGTGTTGGGTGATCTGTGTTCCTGTTATACGTGATGTGTGTCCCTGTGGTTTGTGATGTGGGTCCAAGTGTTTTGTGATGTGTTTCCCTGTGTTGGGTGATGTATGTCCCTGTGTTGGGTGATCTGTGTCCCTGTTATAGGTGTTGTGTGTCCCTGTGTTGGGTGATGTGTGTCCCTGTGTTGGGTGATGTGTGTCCCTGTGTTGGGTGATGTTTGTCCCTGGTGTTGGGTGATGTGTGTCCCTGTGTTGGGTGTTGTGTGTCCCTGTGTTGGGTGATGTGTGTCCCCATGTTGGGTGTTGTGTGTCCCTGTGGTTTGTGATGTGGGTCCAGGTGTTTTGTGATGTGTTTCCCTGTGTTGGGTGATGTGTGTCCCTGTGTTGGGTGATGTGTGTCCCTGGTGTTGGGTGATGTGTGTCCCTGTGGTTTGTGATGTGTGTCCCTGTGGTTTATGATGTGTGTCCCTGTGGTTTTATGATGTGATTTCCTGTGTCGGGTGATGTGGGTCCATGTGGTTTGTGATGTGTGTCGCAGTGTTTTGTGATGTGTGTTCCTGTGTTGGGTGCCCCTGTGGTTTGTAGTGTGTGTATCTGTGTTTTGTAATGTATGTTCCTGTGTTTGGTGATGTGTGTCACTGTGGTCTGTAGTGTGTGGATCTGTACTTGTGTGAGTCTTGTCCCTCTGGTTTGTAATTTGTATTTTGTTAGTCCTGTCCCTGTGGTTTGTAATGTATTTCCATGTGTTTGGTGGTGTGTGTCCTTGTGGTTTGTAATATGTTTCCCTATTCTTTGTAAGTCTTGTTCCCCTGGTTTGTAATGTGTGTCCCTGTATTTTGTTAGCCTGTCCCTGTGGTTTGTAATGTGTGTCCCTGTATTTGGTGATGCGTGTCCCTGTGTTTGGTGATATGTGTCCCTGTAATTTAGTATGCCTCTATTTAATCTGAGCCTTGACCTCCTTAAACTATTGACTTTTGGATTTCCACCTTCTCCATAAAATACTATCTAACATGGCTGTAAGTTCCAAAACCCGCTTGGATTGCGGTAACTTAAAAGCTAAACTACTCAAGTACTTCCTGTACCTTTTTATACCCCCTCCCCTCTATAATAAAAACAGTATGTTAATGTTGACAGATTTATATGATCGTATACTTGAAAGCCCTACGTATCGTGAAATGTTTAATTCTCATATAAAAATGAGTTGCTGTCACATTTACTCGAAGCATGAACAAAACTGATTATTAAGTGTCTGTAATAATACAAAATATATAAACCTTAATGTATTAACACATGCGTTTTTACTGTTTCTGTTAGTTTTTTTAAATTATATTTGTACATGTGATATATATATATATATATATATATATATATTTA
>JAULCD010147715.1:0-11084 GCA_032361085.1 Calliostoma canaliculatum
CCTATTGGCACCGTTTCCAAATTAATCTCTGCGCTACAACAGTCGTCAGCCTACGATAAGAAACAACTCCACAGGACATAGTTTTAAAAATTGCTTACGATCAACTTAGCCTAAGATTGCTTTGAGGAACGGGACCCGGGACTTGATGTGTTTCTCACTGATGTGTTTCTCACTGTGTGTTTTCTGACTGCAGCTGATGAAGGTGAAGAAGTGGATGACGGAGATCCTGATGGAGGTGACATCGCAGGAGACGGAAGCCGTAGCTAAGGAAGTGTATTACAAAGCTCGGAATAATGCTGCTAAAGGTATCCCCTCTTGGCTACGTACCGGTGCTCTAAATTGTTACCAATTCCAACTAATGTCTGCTAAATTGACTGACTCTTTTCACTTCCTGGGAACCTTTTATCATGGACATTTCAGGTGGAAGAAATCTTTTTGTGAACTTTTAACTAATATTTTGATTTCCCTTTTGAAGCCTATTATATTTATTAAAATTAGGGATTTTGCTTGTTTTGTAGAGAGAATTATTTATATGTGTTCTAAAGTCAATTTGGTTAACAGTTATATGTGTTATGTAGGACATGGAGATACTGTTTATGAATGGATGTATGGTGGTGGTGTAGCATTAAGTAAGATATATTGACTTTCAACATATATGTGTTAAAATATGTCATTACTGTACACATTATTAATAAACTTGCGTAGTCACATGAGAAACTTACTTTTGTATTAAGTGCTGATCCAAAATTGATGATGCCTAACTTTTAAAGCTCTGCATCAGTTTGGTTGTGAGGCATTGAGATGATGGTCGCCAGTAGAACGCGTCACCAAAACATTCTGTTGACGTTAGTCCCTTGTGGATATAACTGTTCTGCCTGGTGTAAGTACAGGTGTCTGGGTCGGGTTGGACCTTATTCAAAGTAGACCATGTTAAGTCCTGTAATAAAAACAATTGTTGACTTGGTGAGAATGGAATGATTTTGTCATGTTTTGAGCCTATTTATTGACTAGCTTTTATTTCAGTCCTCGTGGCCTAGAAGTTTCAAGGTCAGGAAGAGCAGACAACTCATGACGTTGTCTGCCTTGTGCCAACTGTTTCTTACCTCACTAATCAATGTTGTATAATTTATCAAAGCTCCGGCAAAGCAGCTAGCCAAGTCCTCTGCTTTGGCTTCTCTCTCGGCGCTCGGTAAGTGGCAACGTTTCTTTAATTTTAATCATGGATTGCCATGCATTTTATACCAGCAGTGCTGATAAATTGAACAATTTCAGAGAAATTCTCTGATTTTATAATTTATTGGAACATTGGGCTCATTAAGTTGCACAATTTTTGAACCATTGAAAATATTTCTGACAATTCTCAAACTTGTTCTCATGTGGGTTTGATCAGAATTGGATGAACATGGCAGTCCATTCAAAGCAAATATTTCTGTTGCTGTTTGTATAATCAGTTTTTAAGTAGTCTGCATTTAATTGTACTATTTACACTGGTGCTTAATTTAAAAAACCAATACCATTTATATGTAGTCATGGATTTTAAAGCCCTTATTTTAGCTCAACAAAAGACCTAGTTTGTTCAATTTTAACATTAGGTCAAACAAAATAAATGTTGTGGTTCTGATTACGAAATAAAGGTAGGTAGGTGGTAATTTTTTTATTGAATTTTTTTTTCTGGTTCTATTTTTTAGCACATAAAAATTGGTATGCTTCAGTAGGAGATGATAAAATGTATTTTTTTGTTTGTTATTGTCATGATAAAAAATTTGGTCAGCACCTATTTTCTAGGCAAGGCCAATAATAGCCCCTTTCAATAATTTAATCATTAACAAAATAAGATTCTTTAAAGGCATTTAAAAGTTAGTGTAGTTATAATATCAAATACTATGAATTGCAACCTTTTAAACTGTAAAGCAGGACGTTTCTGGGCTAGTCCTTGTCCTTGGTCTCCTGACGAAGGGGCAAGGACTAGCTCAGCAACGTCATGCTTTACAATTAAAGAAGTTGCAATCCATGATATTTCATGTTTCATTAACAAAATAGCTTCAGACTTGGAGCTAATATAGAACAACTTCAGGCCACCAGACTAGTGCCAGTTTCCATCCCTGTTGATGTTGCGATGTGTCGGTGTGTGGTGTTAACCTGTGTTGATGTTTCAGGAATGGGCTACGGATCGGGGAGTGACGTGGAGGATGCGGAGGACCGGTCCGACGACTCGGACGATGAGTTGGAGGCAAGCATACGGCGTAAGAAGGAACAGTTTGCCAAGCAACACAGCAACATCTTCACAGAGGACGAGGAGGAGGAGGAGAATGACGATGAGGAAGACGAGAGAGAGGTACACAGAGGTATGTGTCGTATATTACATGTATCCTTTTCTGCATCCTCTACACACTGTTTAAATGATTAAACCTATGTGTACATAGGACCCCACTTGCTACTTGGTGAACGCTATTGAGACAAAATGTCAACCCCTTGATTTCTTGGTGCTGTTAACTTTTGTAAAAGACTGAAGAATAGTCTGTGATGGAGATTTTTTATCATTATTCAAAACTATTAATCTTTACCATGCGTGTCACGGATACTTCTGAATCTGGTTATCATGCCCAGATGGCGCATTGTTTCAAAAAGGCAAAAAAATAATAAAATTGTTGTGGTTCCGATTACATGTCTATAAAATTAAGGGTAGGTCGATCGGTCGGGAACTTTTTTTTTTTAGTGAATTTTTATTTTCTTGATATCAAACTTTAACCTTTAAAGTGCTGATTGGATTTCAGGTAGTCTTAAAACTGTGACCACCTTGTGTTGTTGAAAACTTATACTGTGATAATTTGTTTAAAAGGATAGATTTCAACAGCCTGTATTAGTTGGAATTTGAAAAAAAAGAATCAGTAAATGTTGTGCTCAGGTTTTTAGATGCAGTTGATGACATAATGTTTGGGTGTTGGTTTTTTTTCATTATGATAATAAAAGAAATTAGGGTCAGCACCTGTATTGTAGAGAAGGTCGGGTAATCGGAACCACAACACATTTTTTATTTGGCCTAATAAGAAAAGGCGAAAGTGGAATGCGCCACTATTGAAAGATAGCGTCACACGACGCTGCAGGGTAGGGATTAACTCAACACTGGTTTTGAATTGCAGGTAAAGGAAAAGAAGAGGGAAGTGAGAATCTAGAATTTCTTAATAATCCTATTTCTGAAAAACACTCGTATCCGTTCCAGAATAAGTACGAAGGCATTCCTGGGTTAGATGTTGCAAACAGTGAGGGGGAGGGGGAGCACGGGCAAGTTAAGCAGGACAAAAAAACAAAATCTTCAAATAAGAAATTAAAAGAACTGAGTCGGAGTAGGAAAGATAAAAGCAAGAAGGCGAAGCCCGAGATTGACAGTGGGAGTTCAACTGAAGACTCCTCTACTGACTCGTCTAGTGCTTCTGATAGTAGCTCTGTCGATCAGTCAACCTCGGATGCATCCGGGTCTATATCCGATATGTCCGAGAAAAAGTCCAAGATGCATAGTGGTAGGAACAAGAAAAGGTCCCAGAAGGAGAGAGATGTGAAGGACTCTAAAGCAGATAAAGTTAGGTCAAAAGAGAAATCCAGTAAAAGCAAGCATAAAGAGCACGATAAACACCGGCCGAGTGAGGACAATAATGTAGACCGCAGTGGGCGGGGCGGGAGTAGGGAGCGCAGGCATGGTCGGGAGGGACGGGGGAACAGTGACGAGGGGGACTATCGAGGGGGGCGAAGTTGGAGTAGAGAGAAGGACAGGCGCAGCCCAAGTAGAGAGAAGTATCGAAGTCGCAGTAGGGACAGGGAGGGGCGTAGGAGTAGGTCAAGGGATAGACATAGGGGTCGGTCAAAGGACCGGAGCAGTCGACGTAGAGAACACAGTCGGGAGCGAGATCGACGCGACAGACGACGAGAGCATTCAGAGGATAAGTATGACGACTACAGATCTCAGAGATCACGAATATCCAGTGGTGATGATGGACACAACAGATCAAAATCCAAGAGGAGGAAGCGGTCTCGGTCACGTTCTTCAGGCAGTGAGCGTGAGAGTCGGCGCCGAGAGCACAGCAGCAGGAAGTACAACAGGCATGATGAGTATGAACGGGGTGGTAAGAAGTCCAGTCGCAAACACAAGAATCGATCACTCTCAAGGTGGGGTTTCTTTTTGTTACTTCTACATTTGTGTTATACTGTTTTCTTCACTTTCAGCCTTCTTTTTAAACATGTCACTGTCTGTCGTCAGAGGGACTTTTGGTTTTAATTCTGTAATTGCTTCATTACAAAAGCAGGATTGTTTTGAAGTTGTGTGTGTACCAATTTTAGACCATATTGACCAAATTGAGCACCAACCATTGTTGAAAGTGTATTGGGAAAAAAAGATTTGTTTAAAAGATAAATTTAGCTGGCCTGAATGATATATATTGCTATTCCTGATCGCGATCGGAAGAGAGGGGAACTGGAGTTACTTCCAGACCCTGGATATGAAGAATAAATCCTACCTTGTAACCATGTGATTCCCTGCCAACCCGACCGCATGTATTTTCACAAAAGTGAAGTACCAAGATGGCCGACCGGAAGTGGCATGGTAGTCGGGGGTGCGCATGCTTGCATGGTTACAAGGTAGGAGTTATCTTTTGTTTACTTCGTATCCATGGTCAGGAAATAGCTCCCTCTTTACCGATTGCGATCAAGAATGGCAAAACGTATGATTCTGGCTGAGTATAAACACAATATATTTACACAAAAAAATAATTTATTTGTGCGTGTTTCGTGAAAATAAATAATTGTTCTGGTTTTCAGTCAAATTGAGGATGTCTACAGTTGAGTGAACTATTTTTTTCCCTCCTTTTTCAGGAGTCCGTCTCCTCGCAGGAGATGAAGGGGGACGGGACACTCGGCATAATGATCGTGGTATTTATGGTAAATTAAAGTGATAGTAATGCTCAACAGCTGCTTCAGAGGACGACTGCAATGTACATGAAATTTTTATATTTGTATGCTTGATTTGAAGGTCAATACAGTTGAAGATTGCACTTACTGCTTTTTGTTCTTATTTTGAACACGTTTATCTAGTAAGTTGGGTTTAAATCACATTATCAACAGTATTTCAGTTTCCTCATGAAAAATAGTTTATTGAAGGAGTTTTGGCTGGTACTTATCAACAAAAGATGATACTGTTTAGAAATAGTGTGCCCTGTCCTCACTGAATTCGTTCTGCAACACTGGAAGACTCCAGGCTCAAATACAGATGGGGATTTGAACATGAAGAACAACTTCTCAAAATGAATTCTGCTCTAGACTATGAAACAGTTTTGTCACTTTTTAGAGTCGAGTCGCGCATGGGACGCGACCACAAAGTGACAGAATTGTCATTTACACAGATTGTAAGATCCCTAGAATAACACGTAAACTTCTGAAAATACTGCAATTAAAATATGTAACATTGTTTGCCTCGTAGTTTTAAACAATAAAACATTCATCACCTACAGAAATTTAACTCACTAACTTATTCCCTACCATAGGTAGATCCTGATAAACATAACTCTAAAAGTTGCAGGGAAGTGAGAAAGGGTGAAAGGGTTATCCTGGTGGTGGGGTGACCTAATAATATTGCACTCGTCTTGTTGGAAAGTGTCTAGAATTCTTATAGGTTTAAAAAAAGAAAGAGTTTGGCGGTTGGTTTTGGTAAACATTCCTAATCCTTTTGCAATGTGATTTTACTGTTGTTCTTTTCTTGAGCGAGGGTTTAACACTGTTTTCAACAATTTTTCAGTTATATCGCGGCAGTCGTTCTTTATATTCGGTTGTGTTGTGTGAACCATGTCCAAACAGTAGCCGATTTATGCTTTTGTAAGTGCAGAGTGCCACCACATTAAAGTAATGATGGCAGTGTTTGTTTATCATGATAATCCTGTCCTGTGGTAATGGTTGAAAACCTTGTTGGACCAAATAACCATTAGATATGTTTCAATAGTGTTAAGTTGAACCTATTTGCATCTCGTTTTATTTGGGGTGACACTGAAAGATACAATCAGACTGATTATGCAATCCCAGAATTTACTTGTCTAGGTGGCCAGGGGTGTGGAAATACCATTGTTTAAAACTTGTCCACGGACAAGTAAACAAACAAAATCTACTTGTCCAAGTTATATTGTAAGTTAACCCTTACAGTGCTGAACTGGGGTGAATAACTAAAAACAGTTACCACCTTGTGCAGTTAAAAAACTTCTAAAGGAGCTTTTTTACACAAACTATTACAGGAAAGCTTTTTAACAGCCTATTTATCTTGGATATTAAAATTTATGTGTTGTGTTTAGAACTTTAAAGGTTGAAGTATTCTCTACTTGTCTGGACAACTAGCACACACAAATAAACTTTTCCTTGTTTTCTGTTTCTGCGTCGGACGAGTCTGGCATAGTGATTCCACACCCCTGGTGGCTTTCACCTAAAAGTTAACGGTCTAATTGGTGTTATTAACAAGAGCCATAAGTAGATGACATAGTGATGAATTTTTATGCCATCAGCTTAGGTGAAATTGGCACCAATCGGAAGGTTACCGAGTATCTTCATCTTGAGTATCTGTTGCAAGGCTTCATTTTTGTCAAAGTCTCAGTGGCCGAACAGTTAAGGCGTTGGGATGCTCAGTACTGGCGATTTGGTGCCCCGACGCTGAGGGTTTGAATCCCGCACGGGACTCGACCATGCAGTGATAGAATCTTCACTTTTTCTGATAGTGTATTCGTAAATATAACATAGATGACATATTCCCCTGACCTGTGCACAGTTTTATGATTGTCTACATGGAACAACACAAATCAAAATCCTAAAGTGGTAAAAAGAACCACCAGAGCACCTGTGTAGTATCTGTAAAGTTAAGATATTTAGCGTTTTGTCAAGTTGAACTTCAAAAACAAAATCTGTTCCTTTAAGACTGTTTCCATGGAAACCAAGAAAGTTAAAAATCACAAAATTTCTTAAGAAGCAAAAGGCACCACTTCAGCAGCTGATTGATCTACCTGTACAATTTTGAATGGTTTAAGAGTTCTGCTCCGGTAACGAAACTACTGTTAGCTGCCAGGGGGATTAAAATTGTCAAAAAAAATAACCATAATTATTTTATTGACTAACACGAGATGCGTTTTCTCATTCATAATTGTAGTGCTGTATTGACCATCTTTGCGCACATTTACTAAGCCCTCTAATGCTATGACCTGAAACCATGTCATTGGGACATTGTGTCCGACCTGAAACCATGTCATTGGGACATTGTGTCCGACCTGAAACCATGTCATTGGGACATTGTGTCCGTCCACAAATGCCAAAATCTTGTCAACTGTACTTTCCAAAGAAAAATCTTTCTCTTTGAAAATTGTTGTGTACAAAGATCTTGGCAATTGTAAATTAAACCCATTGTACGGCTATAACCTCTTAACCTTAACCCGGATTAGTACAGTTTAAAACTGATTATCTTCTGATGTTGGAAACCTATCCTGTGGCAATTTGTTTAAAAGAGCTCCTTAAGAGCTCTTTCAAACAAATTATCACAGGATAGGTTTTCAACAGCATATTCAAATTAGATTTTGTACACTGAAATTGACAAGTCATGTTGTTCGCACTTTAAGGGTTATGAAGTATTCGTAAACTTTATGGATGTCAACTTCTTCGTATCTGTTCCCAATGTTTTTGTGATATGCTTGCATCTTCATCCAGTAAATCATTTACCTGAAGAAGAATCAAGCATACGCCCCAATACGTTGACACACATAAAAGTCCTGAATAATGCCTTACTACTTCTAAAAGTCGCTCAAAGAACTAATTAAAATCATACACAGACAAAGGAATAATATAATAAAATGTTTATTTGATACATAATAAATTGTAATATAAATGCACAGAATAATCTGCTGTGTGGTCTAAGCATTTATACAAATCTACCAGCTATATGAATCACTGTACATTGCGAGATTCAACAGTAGTACATACTTCAAGACTCCTAAATATAACAAAATCTCAACAATTTTGCTGCAAAGCTAAATTTATAATGGTACATCAATAGTTGATATTTTAAGTCTTAACAAAAATATTTAATCATGGAATGTTAAACTACAAAGTTAATCCTTCAGATATGATTTTAATTTTTTTTAAAGAGTAAAACATGTTTTAATAAGCTTACATTCAGACGTACAAATGCTTTATACTGACCTGTACAACATTTGTCGGCTGAATGTAAGCTAAGACATAGTTTTCCCAGATATTTCAAATCTAATTTTAAATCTTAAAAAATTCTCTACCTTTTTGGGTGAATCTTAACAAAACAAACTATGTTGACAGTAGTCTAAGATCATGGCATAAACAAAGCTTAAATACAAAGCTCTCAATATACGTGTAGTATTTAAACAATCAGAAGTTGGGGCGAATTTTGGTAAAGGTGGACAGATTATTAAACAAGTCAACATTCAAACCGTGGATCAAGGGAAATTCATTTGTACCAGGGCCCACATCCACACAATAGTTGCAAACCCTAACAAATGCTTCATGGTTGCAAGGATTAACCCTTAAAGTGCTGAACCCAACACTTGTCAATCTTAATGTCTAAACTCCCAACCTAAATAGGCTGCTGAAAACCTTTCTTGTGATAATTTGTGTAAAAGAGCTCTTTTACACAAATTATTACAGAAAAGGTTTTCAACAGCACTTGGTCACAGTTTGAGTTATACTCGCCCCAGTTCAGCACTGTAAGGGTTGACATGTGTTTTGTGTGTGTGGGGCCCAGGAAGACATCCAAAGTGAACTTTGGCCAAGTTATCATAAAAGATTTAAAAAATAATGTCCTGTGAAGTTGTTTCTTATCATAGGATTACGAATGTTGTAGCGCAGAGATCGATTTGGAACCGATGCCAAATGTCTCAGGTTCCAAAGCGATATTTGCGCTATGACAGTCGTAAGCCAATGTTATATTTTAGCATTAACACTTTCAATTTTACCATTTACGATCCACTTAGCCTAAAATCACTTTGAAGAACGGGGCCCAGGTAGTTTCTGTTCACACATTTGCATCACAAGCCTCACCAGACCTTTACTATTGCTTGCACACAGTGTTGTATCAAATGTTGCACAGAGTGTTGTATCAAATGTTGCACAGAGTGTTGTATCAAATGTTGCACACAGTGTTCGGACGGATGGATGGACATACTTTGACACCACAAGAGTGCAGACTATGTTACTTTGATTCATCAAATATCACAAAACATGCAACACATTCTATTGACTTTTTCTTTGATTGTGCTGAAATGCAACAATCGTAACAAGACTTTCACCTTGATCGTGCTGCTTGCAAATCTTCAAACATTGCAACAATTATAACAAGACTTTCATCTTCAACACACTAACAAGGAACCAGAAAAGCTGAGCGTCGCGTAAGACTTCAGTAAGGGAACCTAGGACATACTGAACACAAATCAGTCTATCAGTTGTGTTGAGGCACAAAATATGTCCGAATAGTCAAAAGTTATAACCAGGGTCATGTTCTATAAAACTCTCATAAGGCCAAGATGTCTTGTAACAGGAGTGCTATGGCCAAACAAAAAAAATGTTGTGGTTCCGATTACATGTCTTTAAAATTTAGGGTAGGTGGGTCGGGAATTTCATTTTTTTTAAATTAATTTTTTTTTTATCCTGATATCAAATTTTAACCCTTGAAGTGCTGAGTGAATTTCAGCCATCCTAAAACTGTGACCACCTTGTGCTATTGAAAACCTATTCTATGATAATTTGTTTAAAAGAACTCCCGTAGGAGCTCTTTCAAACAAATTATCACAGGATAGGTTTTCAGTTGGAATTTGAAAACTAAAATCTGCAAATGTTGTGCTCGATACTTTAAGACTAATAAGATAAAGTAGGTTTTCAGCTACAGTATATGATACACTGTTATTTTTTGTCATTATAATAATAAAAAGAACTTGGGTCGGCACCCATACTGTAGGCAAGGTCGGGTAATCGGAACCAAAACCTTTTTGGGGGCCTAAATTTAGCTCATCATCTGACGTTCACGTTTAACGTGAGTTTTGTTAAAACCTGACAGTACAGAACCAGTTAACCCTTACCGTGCGATATAGTTTTGGAAAGTTATCCTGAGTGGCGTGTCCTTACTAAACATCGCCGCCTGTCTTTCCATGCAGCAAAATCGAAATTGACTAATGTTTAATAAAGTTATCAGTTATTAAAATCTAACCGGGCTTAAGAAAAACTGCAGCAGAAACTCCGGCTGTGTTATTAAAAAAGACCTCAGCCCGAAATTCTAACTTCGTGTTCAGGGTCTCGTTCCTCAAATAATCTTAGGCTAAATTGACTGTAACTGCTGAAATACAACATTAGCTAACGACTATCGTAGCACAGAAATCGCTTCGGCACCGGTTATTTCAATATGAAGCAACTCCACAACACATTGTTTCAAAAATTACTTACGATCAACATAGCCTAAGATCGCGTTGAGAAACAGCGGCCAGCTCATGAAGTGAACTCTGAGCACTTTGCTCATTATATTAACATTTTCCTATGTTTTTACGAATTTAATGTTTTAATTAGTTTCATATGGGCTATCTGGGGGCTATTTGTATTTTACTTTAATCTTTACTCTTTCTAATTCTTCACATGTCCTGACTCCCACGCGCTTTTTCATCTTTCCCTTTTATTCTGTCAATTCTATCAGTCCCATTAAACCCACTTTAATTAAGTTTAACATTAAGTTTGACCCTTCTACTTCATAACTAGCTGCCCAAGTGCAGTAATAGTCCCCGAGGAATTGCTCGGCCAAGTCCGTCGCTAGTAACGGACTTGGCCGAGCGATACCTCAGGAACCAGAACGCCTTAAGTGCTTGAATCGACCCTGTGGCGAATTGGTAATTGGTTTGATAGATCTCAAGCAAGAATGGGTATTTGACAACCCGAGTGATGTTAGCTCCTTGTGTGCCCATTTTAGCAGGACTTAAACCGTGACCAACTTGTGCTGTTGAAATCCTATCCTGTAGTATTTAAAAAACAACAACACGCTTTTATAGTTTATTTATATATCATAA
>JAULCD010147825.1:0-11083 GCA_032361085.1 Calliostoma canaliculatum
TTGAAATAATTTTTTCCTGATATCAAAGTTTAACCCTTAAAGTGCTGAGTGGATTTCAACCAATCTTAAAACTGTGACCACTTTGTGCTGTTGAAAACCTATCCTGTGATAATTTATTTTAAAGAGCTCCTGTAGGAATTAAACAAATTACCACAGAATAGGTTTTCAACAGCCTGTATCAGTTGGAATTTGAACACTAAAATGAGCACATTTTTTTCTCAGCACTTTAAGGGTTTATAAGATAAAATAGATTTTCAGCTGCAGTAGATGACATCTTATTTTTTGTCCTTATGATAATGAAAAAGTTTAGGCAAGGTGGAGTAATCTGAACCACACAATTTTTTTATATTTGGCCTTAATATATCACTGGTGACAATGAATGTGACTGACGACCAGTGTCCACGAATAAGGGCATTGATTCAACTGAAAGACTACTAAAAGCATGCACTACAACTGTAAAAGGTTGCCGAATTCATTGTGGTTGATGTTCACATACATCCCCATTATATGTACACGGTATACATTCAGTACATTGGGCTATTATTTCAAGTCTAAAAGCCTTGCATCGCTGTGATGAAATGTTAATGGGCAACAGAAACAGGCACGATATCAGCATGATTTGGTCAATATCAGAAAGACACAAACGTAAGCTTTCCTGAAAAATAAGTGGAAAGTGTGTTAATTAAATATTAATTTGTAACTGAAACTTACATGAAAATATTGTTGATTCCGGTGATGAGCCTAAATACTTGACATGCCTCATGAATGATTATGTTCATTTATCTCTGGAAGAAGGTCGGTAATTAACTTAAGGATTGATTATCAATATTTCTTTTAAATAGTGACAGGGTTTGATAAAACATTTTCACTTTGATGGCACGACAAACTGATGGGGTTGGTATGGGTATTTTACTTTGAGTTAAAAGTTTTTTTGTTTGTTTTTGTTTTTTCCTGGGAAATGTATTTGATCCGAACCTGGATTTGATATGTTCCCCACACACACACATGCAGGGCTTTATTTTTTTTTTTTTTAAATCCCTTTCTCAATACCCTAGACACTCCCAAAATTAAATGGTTCCTCATTAAGGCACTGAAAAAAATTATAGAAATTATTCAACAGATTTTCCGTAGTTTTATAAGATTTCCTATGGAAATCCGCTGAATAAATTCTATACATTTTTTCTAGTGGGAACAGCATGTCTGTAGGTTGACTATTGAAGAAACTACAGGAGAATGTCTATGGGTTTACACTACATACTTTGCACAGGGTTAGGAATTAATTCTTTGAGGAAGTGAGTTGGGATTTAACAGCGTTTTTATGAAAATCAGTTATATCGCGGCAGCAAGGTTTATGACAGGAGGAAAGCTTGCATCACTAATGTGGTTATGTGATGCTGTGAAACCTGCGAGCTTCAGCTGGTACCTGCGAACTAAGAATGTTACTCTGCTAGAGCATTCCACTCTGTCCTCACTGCATGTTGAGAGGTTTGCAACTCCGAGAATGTTGCCGAGCCCCCCTTGAGTGACATCTAAAAGTGATAAGGCATAATTCAGGACTTTATGGATGTCAACTTCTTTGTAGGTATGTTTACAAGTTGACATCCAAAAAATCCTGAATTACTTGTAACATGTCATTTACAGGCCTGGGCCCCGTTTTACGAAGACGTCATAACTTTACGACGTCGTAAACCATGTCCCTGGGTTAATAGATTTAGTCTACAAATACCAAAAATGGTTGTAAACTGTGCACTTTCCAAAGAAAGACAAGTTTATCTTTGGAAAATGCACAGTTTACAACCATTTTTGGCATTTGTAGACCAAATCCATTAACGTAGTGACATGGTTTAGGACGTCGTAAAGTTATGACGTCTTTGTAAAACGGGCCCCAGTATGTTTAAATGGAATATTGAAGTGGCGAGACACAGACAAACAGGTTTTTTTATGTATAAGACAATAACTATTATTTTTTTTCTTCTTTTTTTTAATGTTATTTTATTTATTTTTTATTTTGAATGACCTGACAGAGTGGAAAGGAAAAGCCGAGAAATTTTATGCACACAATAAATAAAAAAAAAAAAAGAGAGAGAAGAAGTATGTTTTAAATTCTTTACCGAAACGTCGCTACTGTACAATAAAGAAGTTGATTGTCCATAAAGTTTTGGCATATTCAGAGAAGTTGTCATTCATACTAGTTATTGTGATATATTTAAACACCACCTTCTAAATAGTTATTGTGATATATTTAAACTTCACCTTCTAAATGCCTCTGAAGAATATTAGCTTTCTAATAAATTCTCACTTCGTTATTTTGAAATAGGCATTGTTTCGGCATCGAAACTAAAACCATTATCAAGTTGTTTTTTAACCTTTCAAGTGCTGAACTGGGGCGAGTATAACTCAAAACTGTTACCACCTTGTGCTGTACATGTTGAAATCCTTTCCTGTAATAATTTGTGTAAAAGAGCTCCTATAGGAGCTCTTTAACACAAGTTATTACAGGAAAGGTTTTCAACAGCCTATTTAGGTTGGAGTTTTTAAATTGAAATTGACAAGTGACAGGTTCAGCACTGTAAGGGTTAAATACTAGTATGCAACGTTTCGGTGTTGAAACTTAACACCATCATCAAGTTTTATAACAGTGTTAGTTTTGACACCGAAACATTGCATATTCAAAAACATCAAGAAGTAAGAATTCATAAGAAACCCGTTTGTTTGTCTGTATTATTTGTCTACTTATGTCAAATTTCATGCATTTTGTAGTCATATTAAAGAAGTTAATTAATTTGTGCTTTTTGTCAAAAATAAAACGATAATAAATATGGAGAGAGTGATTTTCTTGTTTGATATTACTAATGTTAATCTTCACATTTGTCCATTTCATTGTTCAAATTTTAATCTAAATAGGCTTTTAAAAACCTATTCTGTGATAATTTGTTTAAAAGAGCTGCCTTTAGCAGAGAATAGGCATTCAAAAGTACAAAGCACAGTTTTGATTAGTTCTAAAATCTTCTTGAAATTCTGAGGTTAAATTTGATGGTGTTTTGTGTTGTTGTTGTTTTTGTTGTTGTTTTTTGTTGTTGTTGTTTTCTTATTAACAATGACATTAAATTTTTCATAAATGTTTACAAAACATTTCACTGTTGGTTGTAGACTGAGAGAGGAAATACCACAAACGAAGAAAAGGATGAGTTGTTTAACGTTGTCAGAGTCAGCAATGTTGGGAAGGACACATTTATGAAGTACACAAACCTTAGTCTGGAGCAGAATGGAGTCTACTATGTCTGGGTGATAGGTGAGAATGTTGTCTATAGTTTGCACAAAAATATACAAGTTTGGAAATATAACTACCAGAATTAATTTCAAAACCCTCCGCATAAATATTCACATACTTATTTTAAAGGGACTGGTGGTGTTTTTTAATTCACAAATTCAAGGCATCCCAGAAGAAATTGAGGAAGCGAACGATTCCACTATTTTGCCATTTGTTTGTTCATTTATTCAAGTTATATTTGCTTATGAGAGTTCTTTTTTGTAAAAAAAACTCCAACGCTTATGTATAAAATACAACATTTGCCCATTTTAATGTCCTAATTTTTAACTTAAATACGTCATGGATAACCTATATTATGGAGATTTGTTTAAAAGAACTCTTTTAAAAAAATTACGATAGGATAGGCTTTAAATTCAACTGCACAAGTTGATCACAGTTTCGAGCCGTGCCAAGCTTTACTTTGTGCAAGTATGGATGTTATGGTTACAACAATCTCAAATCATGTAAACAGGGAAATTTGTGCGACCATTTTAATGTTGCGAATTTTGCGAATGAGACCCAAGCGCAAAATCAAGTATGAATAAGCAGTGATTAACATACTTTTATTCATTGCAACACGTCATCAAAAATGTAACAAGAATGTAAGCAAACGAGTTACTCTTTAGAAATTATTTAGCGGTTTCCCATTCGTTTGATGAGATTTCCACAGGAAATCTCATCAAACCAATGGAAATCCGCTGAATAATTTCTATAAAAAAAATTCTAGTGATTTCAACACGGCAACTCGCAAAAATATCTCGACGCAGTATTGTCTTTGGTGTGGTATTCGCAATAATTTAATGGCGCAAAAATAAAGCTGTTTACAGTACTCGTACCACTGAAACCAATTTCAGGATTATACTGTTCTCATCATTTACAAAAAGCATTCACAACAGTAAAAGTAAATACAAGTATAAATTTCGTATTTTGTTATTTGTGTACATTTTTTTATTATGTTGAGAGAACTTGTCACCATGGATATGGTCGCATTCATTAGCAATTTGTACAGAAAATATTACAATTTCTTAAAACTTGTTGTGTTATATTATCACTTATTTGTTTTTCTGGTTGATTCATACGTGTCGGAGTGTGAGAATGAAAGGGAAACAAATATCGATTTGGGTTATTTTTAACCTGTTAAAAATTCGAATCTAACTAAAACCAGTTATCTTGGATGAGCCTAGCTATATAGACTATATTTGGCACAGATACATTTGCTTATGTAAATGCCTACTATTTTAAGAAATTGTTAGTTTCAACACCCTTTTCATTACAATATTGCTTATAATAAGAATTTGAAAAATAATAATAATTTAAATTTTTTGTGTTTTGACAATGGGATTGAGTGAACTTAAAATAATGTTTATAATCTGTCATTAAAAATTAGCTGTGAACTCTTCGAAAACTTGGTCACAAATTTGGTCACATCATCATGCTTCTATTTAAAAAACCCACTAAAACCCAAATAATTATTGACAATTTAACAATTCCCTTTGTTGTTCGTACATCTATTTGTTCACATTGTCTTTTAATAATATATAGTATCTATTTATTTAATATCTGTAAATAGTTTATACCCCTTTTGAATTGTATTGTATTGTATTGTATTGTATTGTATTGTACCTTATATACTGCGGCTAGCGGTCTGAGTTAATAAAGTTCTGTTCTGTTCTGACATTACTTTAATTCTATGAAGAAAGAATATGCATTAATAATGTTTAAAGTCTGAGATTTGAAAAATACTATGACTTTAAACTCAATATACTGTAACACAGGCTAAGTTCTTTAAATTGATGTTTATTGTCTGTAAATGAGATAACCAAAATATATTTTATATTTTCTAGGTGCGGACAAGGCTGGCGAGTGTATCATGATCAAGCACGAGTTCCATGTAGACGTTACACCTCCCACTGAAGGCAAGATTCGAACAGGACCTTACTATGATATGGTATGCACTTGTACAATGTCTGTGTAAGCACGTGTCTAAGTGAACAGGACCTTACTATGATATGGTATGCATTTGTACAATGTCTGTGTAAGCACGTGTCTAAGTGAACAGGACCTTACTATGATATGGTATGCACTTGTACAATGTCTGTGTAAGCACGTGTCTAAGTGAACAAGGCCCCATTCATTAAAGCGATCTTAGTGTTAAGATGATCATTTATGATTTTTAAACAATGTCATGTAGAGTTGTTTCTTATCATAGACTTACGACTGTTGTAGTGCAGAAATTGGAAGGCACTAGTTCCAAAGCGATTTCTACTCTATAACAATCATAAGTCAATTTTTAAGCACTTTCGATCAATTTAGCCTGAGATCGCTTTGAGGAACACACCTCAGGTCCCTACTGTGATATGGTACGTTTTTGTGAAATTGGTACTTTACCTGAACTGAGTGTATATTGATAAAGGTTGAAATATATGGATAACATCCATATATAACAGGTTCCCTGTACCATTATTAAACATTCCCATGTTGAGATATCTATAGGAATAAAAGAAGGTGTTATCTATATGTCTCCACATATGGATGCTTGATAACGTACAAGGACAATCGTTTTGGCATTTGTTAGGAAACTGCAGTTTACAATAATTTTGGGATTAGTAAAGAAAAGGCCCAGTTTACAATGATTTTAGGATTTGTATACCAAACCCATGAGCCTTATGTTATAAATTGTATGGTTGGCAACAAAATACATCTCTGTCAACCCAGCTTACTAGTTAACTGTTTAGTAATGAGGATGACGGATATAAAATCGGTGGAAAATTTGTCAGGGTCCTTAAAATCTTTCTGTTTTGATATAGACCAATTACAAAATCAATGACACGTTGGCTCCACAAGGATTTGACTTAAAAATACACACTTGCCCAAAATTTTTTTGGGAAAGCGTGGTTGTGTGATTGTCGTTCGCACTCCCAAATCTCACTATGTCACTGATAAGATTCTTTAAAGGCACTTAGAAGTTTGTGTAGTTATAACACTAAATATTATGTTCATCACTCACCTGACGGAGGGGCAAGAACTAGCCCAGAAACGTCGTTCTTTACAAAGAAGTTACATAAAGAAGTTGCAATCCATGATATTTTGTGTTATATGTGACTGATGTCATACCGATCCACAGAAAGTCTCCTTGTATGTTCCAGGCCTCTAACTACCTCCCCAGCAACACGTTCCTGGAGGTGCACTGGAAGGACTACCAGGATGAGGACTCAGGCTTGAAGCAGTACTATCTGACTCTGTTGAAGAAGGTGTCGTGTGCCGCAGACGCTGTGGAGGAAGCTGTCACTGACGCCATCATAATAAACGCCAACAATACAAACTACAAGTTCTTCACCAAGCTTGAGGTAGGCATTTTGTCATGTGCCATTTTATTGTGAAGTTTTCCCTAGTTGTTTAGTTTTTTAGCAGGTCTGGCCCTGTTCCATAGAACGTTCTTATGCTAAGTTGATCCTAAGTGCTAAAATTGGCTTACGACTGTCATAGCGCAGATATCGTTTTGGAACCGATTCCAAATCGATTTCTGCGCTATGACAGTAGTAAGCCTATGCTAAAAAACAACTCTACAGGATATTGTTTCACGAACCGCTTACGAACGACTTAGTCTAAACCTTTTACTGATTTAGTGCTAGTAGGACTTAAAATTATGACAACCTTGTGCTCTTGAAAACCTGTCATGTGACAACTTTGTTTGAAGTTGCCACTTTAAGTGTTAAAGAGGGTTCCTGAAAAAAAGTACACTGCATATTTTTTGTGTCTTTGAAATTTTACGAAATTTAGATTTTTAACACGTACGTTGGACAACATTTTACATGCTTACTTTGTTAAGAAATTCAGATATTTTTTTTTTTTGAGGAGGTGCAGTAGATTGGAGTTTGGGTTGGAGATTGGGTTGGAGTTGGGGTTGGAGTTGGGGTTGGAGTTGGGGCATTCATAAGACCAATGGCTCAGGGTGCTGTTTCACAAAGCCATCTTAAATTTATGACCTCGTAAACCATGAAACCAATATCTATCATAAATTTACAACCTTGTAAACCATGTAACTGAGCCAATGGCTCTGTGACATGGTTTACGAGGTCATAACTTTACGGTGGCTTTGTGAAATAGCATCCTGAGATAAAGTTTATGACATTGTAAATTTAAAATAGCTTTGTGAATCGGCACCCTATGGGATTATACTCTGTTTCATAGCCGCTGGTTCCGTATTTTGTCCGTCTGTCCATCGAGAACCAAGCTTCCCTCCGGACCGTCACTTTGTCAGCACCAGCGTTATACGATGACTCCCTCCCCACCGCAGGCACCGTCATCGACGGCTACAACTTCACCAAAGATGCCAGCTGGGTCAACAATAAAACAGCAGTCACAGGTACGTAACACATCACTTTTGGCTTTGATTCAGGTTTTTGCTGAAGGAATTCTGGGGAGGGTCACCCAAAAATAGGACACTCTTGTGGGGAGGGTCATGAAAAAAATCTGTGGGGAGTTTCTTGAAATAAATGCTATTTTTAAAGGAGGGTCATTAAAAAATGGGGCATTAGCATGAGGGGAGGATCAGCCACCCACCCAACCCTGCAATAAATAACCAGTCCCTAAGAGAAATTAACTTTGTTGCAGGTACCTTTCTACATCACCCTGTACCAGACGCATCAGCTTGTCCAAAGAGACATGTCAACTTTGATGATAAAGGCTGGAAGTTCTTCAAGTCCAGCAAGACGTACGACAGCAGCAAGAGACAGCTGAGTCTTACCTATGATCCGGATCTGGTGCAGGCCAGCAGGGACTCCCTCGCGATCAAACTTGTGAAGGACAGCAAACAGAGCGGCGTGTTGTCTGGGGCCTACTACAGAGATGCGGACCTCGTCAATGGTGGCTCTTATAGGGTTAGTTCACACACAGATACAGCCAGCTGATACCATCAGATTTACTTCAGGGATAAGACTTTTACGCAGATCCTTAGATTTCTTCGTATTTGTGAACATCGATTTTGTAATTGAACTATAATAAATAAGAAACATTTTTAAAATCCTTAACAATTTATGTATGTGTTTATTTTATCATCTCGCATTATTATATTTGTTACTTATTGTATTATTGCTACAACAAAATGTTTAGTTTTCATTGTAAGTTAAATATGTATTTTAATTTTAAACCAGTGTTTGAAAAGCTTTATAAAGTTGAAAGCTTGTTTCCAGAATGACTTAAAACAAGGTTCTTAACCCTTAAAGTGCTAAACTGATTTTAGAGGACTTAAAACTGTGACCAACTGTAGCTGTTGAAAACCCATCCTGTGGTAAAAAAAATTTAAAAGAGCTCCTGAGAAGCTTTTTCAAACAAATTACCACAAGATAGGTTTTCTGATTAAGTGAGTTTAAGTAGCTTAAGTAGTTTTAAAAACTATAACAGTAAATGTTATGCTCAGCACTTTAAGGGATAATAGGCATTTAGAAGTATGGGACATGAATTGAAAGATCTTTATAGACGTCAACTCCTTTTTTGGCATGAGAACAACATCTTAGGTTATATTTTCACTCATTCATTATTCACCTAATAAAGGAATTAGAATATTCTTTAAAACGTTGTAATAATGCCAAAATAAACAAGTTGACATCCTTAACAGTGCTTCTATTCTCTGGTATATGTAAGATTTTTACCGGTAAAATATTACTAGGACTGGTGAATTTTAAGTGTGTTGGTCCCTTTGTCCAATAGAAATACCACTGGCAATAATCAAGGCGAGTCGTGGATTCTATTATGTTATCATGCCGTTTTTCACTTTGTCATCCTTGCAGTATAATTATTTAGTTAGTTAGCTAAAAAACATGACTTGGTCCATTGCACTGTGTTTTTAATCCCTTGTTGCAGGGAGTAAAACAGTTCAATGAACCAAGTCATGTTTCTTAGCTATCAGTTGACATCAGCAGTGTTCCAGCAGATCGAAGGTTTAGTCTGCAAATTAAGTAGTAACCTACTATGGTGACTGACAGAAAATGAGTAGGACCAGTATTCTTTTAGACAGGCGATCCCTGTGATCGGCTTTTAAAAAAGCCAAAGGAAAAACTGATAAAGATATTTCAATGTTATGGCTGAAAACACTGAGCCAATATGTTAGTTTGCAAATGCCAAAATTGTTGTTAACTGAGTCTTTTGCAAAGGAAAGTCTGTTTTTCTTTGAAAAGTACACAGTTAAGAATGATTTTTGCATTTGTGAACAGAACTATTTGGCTCAAGTGACATGGCTTATGAGGTAGTCTTTCAACGACTTTGTGAAACAACGCCCAGACTAATTTCCTTGTGTGTATTTCCAATGCAGTTTTCAGTGAAAGCTGCCCCTGGTAAGGATGTTGTAACCAGCATCATCTTCTGGGACGGCCCTGAAGACTACATCATCCACTACGACTACTCACCAAAAATAGACATTAAAGAGGGAAACTGCTCCTGCTGTTCCATAGATCCTTTACCAGATGTAAGTGCAGCTTACTGATCAGGTATAGTAGCTAAATATGAAATGTCTGTGCCAGAGAATTGTCTAAATTTATTATGCGTCGGACAGATTCCACTGGACATTAGGGCAATGTTGGTATGAATGTTGCATATATGAATCACTGACATCCAGTGATGGACATTAGGGCAATGTTGGTATGAATGTTGCATATATGAATCACTGACATCCAGTGATGGACATTAGGACAATGTTGGTATGAATGTTGCATATATGAATCACTGACATTCAGTGATGGACATTAGGGCAATGTTGGTATGAATGTTGCATATATGAATCACTGACATCCAGTGATGACATCTGGCCTCTGTTCCTCAAAGCGATTTTAGTATTAACCCTTACCGTGCGGCTCACGGAAATATCCGGGTCAGGCTATTAGCCGCATGGACAGACAGGCAACAGTGTTGAGTGAGATACTGATTGAGAGAGGCGAAACCCTTAAAAATTCTGGGACACGCCACACAAAATAACTTCTCCAAAACTATACCGCACGGTAAGGGTTAAGATGATCGTAAGCAAAATTTGAAACAATGTCCTGTGGTGTTGTTCCTTATCACAGGCTTATGAATGTTGTAGTGCAGAAATCGATTTGGAACCGGTGCCATTCGACAAAAAGATCTCTGCGCTACGTCAGCCATAAGCCAATGTTATAGTTTAGCAGTTACAATCAATTTAGCCCAGCTTTAATGGTTAAGTATTCTCTGCTTGTCTGCGGATGACTAGCGCATAACAATGAACTTGTCCGTGTTCAAAATTTCTGGGGTCGGCAAAGTAATTTGACACCCCTGGGTTTTAACAGTTTATTTTGCGTGGAAGTTTAACAAATAAAATGAAAACAAATTGGTCTATTAAATGACTTTAAAGGTTAATAAATACCATGTGTCCATGTTTTCTCTTTCAGTCGTGTTCTGCATGCAAGTGTGACAACACCACCAAGACAGAGACAGATCAAACCTCACCAGTCAAAGTGGTCAAGATGTCCCAGGCCAGTCGAGAGAAGCTGAAAGCATCAGGAAAGAAGGAGTCTAATAACGTAAATGAACCTAACCTGGTTCAAAGAGACGCCTGTGGATTTCAGATCTCATCATGTAAGTTATGAGTTTATCTTTTCCATCACATCTCCCAATGAAAAAATTAGGTATAATGAAACAATAACATTTTTCAATTCTATCATGTGATTGTACTTAAGGCACGTGCATGGGTGAGTGAGTGAGTGAGTTAGGGTTTAACGCCGTTTTCAACAATTTTTCAGTTATATCGCGGCGGTCAGATTT